>CAXKVX010002047.1:0-49018 GCA_964058865.1 Eleocharis quinqueflora | reverse complement strand
GATGAATGGGTGAAAAACATGGATGAATGGATGAAAAACATGGATGTATGGCAGCGGTGTTGGGGCATGCATGCAGCGGTGTTGGCATGCCTCAAATGATGTAAAGCATTGTTGGATGGCTGCTTTACATGGATGAATGGGTGAAAAACATGGATGAATGGATGAAAAACATGGATGTATGGCAGCGGTGTTGGGGCATGCATGCAGCGGTGTTGGCATGCCTCAAATGATGTAAAGCATGGTTGGATGGCTGCTTTACATGGATGAATGGGTGAAAAACATGGCTGAATGGATGAAAAACATGGTTGCCTGGCTGAATGGATGAAAAACATGGTTTCCTGGCGGAATGCATGGAAGTCATGGATGGATGGCTGCCTTACATGGGTGAATGGATGAAAAACATCGCTGCATGGATGAAAAACATCGGTGAATGGATGAAAACATCGCTGCATGGATGAAAAACATCGGTGAATGGATGAAAACATCGCTGCATGGATGAAAAACATCGGTGAATGGATGAAAACATCGCTGCATGGATGAAAAACATCGCTGCATGGATGAAAATCCTGTTTACATGGATGAATGGATGAAAATCATGGTTGAGTGGATGTAAATCATTGATGAGTGGCCGAAAATCATCCATGAAACGATGAAAAACGTGTTTTCATGGATGTTTTGGAGCTTGGGATTTCATGGGGGTGGTAACCCTGTAGGTGGCTATAGGGTAAAAATTTATATTTCCTATTAGGGGGGGCTAAATTTCGGAGGGGGGCGGGTGTTGGGGCACGCATGCAGGGGTGTTGGGGCACGCATGCAGCGGTGTTGGGGCACGCATGCAGCGGTGGGGGCACGCATGCAGCGGTGTTGGCATGCCGCAAACGATGTAAAGCATGGTTGGATGGCTGCTTTACATGGAGGAATGGGTGCAAACATGGATGAATGGGTGAAAAATATGGTTGCCTGGCTGAATGGCTGCCTTACATGGGTGCATGGATGAAAAACATGGCTGCATGGATGAAAAACATGGTTTCATGGCCGAATGCATGAAAATCATGGATGGCTGCCTGCCTTACATGAGTGAATGGAAGAAAACATTGATGCATAGATGCTTTACATCGGTGAATGGATGAAAAACATTGCTGCATGGATGAAAACATCGCTGCATGGATGAAAATCATGTTTACATGGATGAACGGATGAAAATCATGGATGAGTGGATGTAAATCATTGATTTGTGGCCGACAATCATCCATGAAACGATGAAAAACGTGTTTTCATGGATGTTTTGGAGCTTGGGGATTTCATGGGGGTGGTAACCCTGCAGGTGGCTATAGGGTAAAAATTTATATTTCCTATTGGGGGGGGGCTAAATTTCGGAGGGGGGCGGGTGTTGGGGCACGCATGCAGGGGTGTTGGGGCACGCATGCAGCGGTGTTGGGGCACGCATGCAGCGGTGTTGGCGCACGCATGCAGCGGTGTTGGCATGCCGCAAACGATGTAAAGAATGGTTGGATGGCTGCTTTACATGGAGGAATGGGTGCAAAACATGGATGAATGGGTGAAAAATATGGTTGCCTGGCTGAATGGCTGCCTTACATGGGTGCATGGATGAAAAACATGGCTGCATGGATGAAAAACATGGTTTCATGGCCGAATGCATGAAAATCATGGATGGCTGCCTGCCTTACATGGGTGAATGGATGAAAAACATTGATGCATGGATGCTTTACATCGGTGAATGGATGAAAAACATTGCTGCATGGATGAAAACATCGCTGCATGGATGAAAATCATGTTTACATGGATGAACGGATGAAAATCATGGATGAGTGGATGTAAATCATTGATTTGTGGCCGACAATCATCCATGAAACGATGAAAAACGTGTTTTCATGGATGTTTTGGAGCTTGGGGATTTCATGGGGGTGGTAACCCTGCAGGTGGCTATAGGGTAAAAATTTATATTTCCTATTGGGGGGGGGCTAAATTTCGGAGGGGGGCGGGTGTTGGGGCACGCATGCAGGGGTGTTGGGGCACGCATGCAGCGGTGTTGGCGCACGCATGCAGCGGTGTTGGGGCACGCATGCAGCGGTGGGGGCATGCATGCAGCGGTGTTGGGGCACGCATGCAGCGGTGTTGGCATGCCGCAAACGATGTAAAGCATGGTTGGATGGCTGCTTTACATGGAGGAATGGGTGCAAAACATGGATGAATGGGTGAAAAACATGGTTGCCTGGCTGAATGGCTGCCTTACATGGGTGCTTGGATGAAAAACATGGCTGCATGGATGAATGGGTGCATGGATGATGGTCGCGAGAAGTCCACTGAACCTTATCATTTAGAGGCTGCCTGCCTTACATGGGTGAATGGATGAAAAACATTGATGCATGGATGCTTTACATCGGTGAATGGATGAAAACATCGCTGCATGGATGAAAAACATCGCTGCATGGATGAAAATCATGTTTACATGGATGAACGGATGAAAATCATGGATGAGTGGATGTAAATCATTGATGAGTGGCCGAAAATCATCCATGAAACGATGAAAAACGTGTTTTCATGGATGTTTTGGAGCTTGGGGATTTCATGGGGGTGGTAACCCTGCAGGTGGCTATAGGGTAAAAATTTATATTTCCTATTGGGGGGGGCTAAATTTCGGAGGGGGGCGGGTGTTGGGGCACGCATGCAGGGGTGTTGGGGAACGCATGCAGGGGTGTTGGGGCACGCATGCAGCGGTGTTGGGGCACGCATGCAGCGGTGGGGGCATGCATGCAGCGGTGTTGGGGCACGCATGCAGCGGTGTTGGCATGCCGCAAACGATGTAAAGCATGGTTGGATGGCTGCTTTACATGGAGGAATGGGTGCAAAACATGGATGAATGGGTGAAAAACATGGTTGCCTGGCTGAATGGCTGCCTTACATGGGTGCATGGATGAAAAACATGGTTTCATGGCCGAATGCATGAAAATCATGGATGGCTGCCTGCCTTACATGGGTGAATGGATGAAAAACATTGATGCATGGATGCTTTACATCGGTGAATGGATGAAAAACATTGCTGCATGGATGAAAACATCGCTGCATGGATGAAAATCATGTTTACATGGATGAACGGATGAAAATCATGGATGAGTGGATGTAAATCATTGATGAGTGGCCGAAAATCATCCATGAAACGATGAAAAACGTGTTTTCATGGATGTTTTGGAGCTTGGGGATTTCATGGGGGTGGTAACCCTGCAGGTGGCTATAGGGTAAAAATTTATATTTCCTATTGGGGGGGGCTAAATTTCGGAGGGGGGCGGGTGTTGGGGCACGCATGCAGGGGTGTTGGGGCACGCATGCAGGGGTGTTGGGGCACGCATGCAGCGGTGTTGGGGCACGCATGCAGCGGTGTTGGGGCACGCATGCAGCGGTGTTGGCGCACGCATGCAGCGGTGTTGGCGCACGCATGCAGCGGTGTTGGGGCACGCATGCAGCGGTGGGGGCATGCATGCAGCGGTGTTGGGGCACGCATGCAGCGGTGTTGGGGCACGCATACAGCGGTGTTGGCATGCCGCAAACGATGTAAAGCATGGTTGAATGGCTGCTTTACATGGAGGAATGGGTGCAAAACATGGATGAATGGGTGAAAAACATGGTTGCCTGGCATACTAAAATGTTAAGAACAGAAAAAACGTGATATTTGATATTTTTTAATTTTGATTTCTATATTAGTTTGCTATTTTGTTAGTGTATGCTTTGCTTTGATAACAAAATTAATTAATGCATTTGAATAAAATATGATGATTCATTTATAATTTTTTTAGAAAATTATTATTTTAGTATTATCCATTCCGTTTGTTACCCGTTTGTTACTCTATATTTTAATGGATAAGAGTAAAATATGCATAAGTCAAAATTTAACGGGTAAGAATAGAATATTGGTAAGAGTAATTTTAAACGAGTACGAATACACCTGATCGTATTGTATCCGTTGACAACCCTAAAAGTAAGACTCATCTTTTTTCCCTACTGTAAAATCTTTAGACCTTGTGAAGAGAAATAAGAGGAGGAGATAAGGGGATAAAAAAAAATGCTATTTGCTCCACTAATTTGTAAAGAGGAGGTTACGAAATTTTTTCATTTTGTAAATGAATTAATTTTGTTCTTTTTAAATTGGAGTGTAATTAATTTAATAATCTGTCCTGCATGTTATCTTCTTTCTTTCTTTCTTTCTTTTCTTGTAATTTTTGGTACTGATTTCTAAACATTTTGACATCTATTTACCAACTTCCTATAAACCATTTGAATATGAAATTCAATCACGCTTATCCAAATGAACTCTTTATCCATTGTTTAATTATGAGTAATCCTGAGGATTAACAATAACAACAACCACTACAATAACAAAACATTTCAAATAAATTAGAGTAGACTAGAAATAAAATTCAAATAATTAAATAACGATACAAAACATTTGAAAAAAGAAAAATCAAAGAATATTTAAAAACGTCTATGACGAGTACTTTGATTTATGAAAACATTTTCGTTTATAGGCATTGACCTACCTAAAAAATGATGCACTCCAAATAGTTTGTTGAAATAAAAGATGACATTAAATTGACTTCAATTAATTTAAATGGCTTAACATTTCTGTTCCTTTAATTCCCGTTGGATTCCCATAAACGTTAGAAAACTAATTGAACCTACATTTTGTATCCGCAAGTTGCATTATTTTATACCATTTAATGTATTAAATTGAAACAGATAAAATACTTATCAGTTTGTTAATATAGTATACACGAACTGTCACTAATAAAATCTGAACATTTAGTGCACCTTCTTTCTTTGTCACCTAGGGGTTGACAAATCAAAGAATTTAGAAATTAATTTTCTAATTATTGTTGGAATGTCGAAATCCGGATAGGAACATTTTATTTGTGAATATTTAAATTTGATTGTTTGATGCTCAATTAAACAACTTGAAGACCAGTCTCTGAATTTGGAATTTGGTGAAGTGTTTCCATTTTGGAACCAGACCAATTTTCTATTCTAAAATCACAAGTGTAACATAGAGCATCTTCAGAAAAGATAAAAAAATAAAAATAAAATATAAAAAATAAAAAACCCTCAGCGAAAAGCTCTACACAAAATGTGAAATTCTAGACGAGAAAGCCGCTGTCGGCCTCTTATGCTATCCCGCTCCTCTACTCCTCAGCTAGTCATCTTCGCTTCACCTCTTCTTTCAGTCAGTCGACGTTGTCTCCTTCTCGTTCCTTCTAAATCTTAGATCTAGGAAAACTATGCCACCCTTAACTCAGTCCTAAATATCTCCATCATCATCACTGCCTCCGACTCAAACCACCATTCTCCTTTGCCTCAGTCACATTGTCGACCTTCTCCATCCCCACCCCCACATTCGAATGTGAAATTCTAGATATCTTCATTCTCCGGTCATGTGGCCGACATCACCAGTAGTAGCAACCGCTGCCAACAGGGGCGGAACCAGCGCAGGGGGGGAGGGGGGCCAAGGTGGGCCCCGCCCCCCCCCCTTTGGCCCAAAAAAGTTCAAACTCCTTTGTTTAATTTTCTAATTTAATTTAATTAAACACTAAGATTTTAGCTAAAATTTTGATTAAAATTGAAAAAAATTGTTAAAAATTTATATAATTTGAATAAAATTAAATTTTGACATCTTTATAATATTAAAATTAGACTGTACTTTCAAATCGGCCCCTCTTACTCGGTGTTCTGGTTTCGCCCCTGACTGCCAAGATGATTCGACGTCTCGACAATTGAACTTAAAGAATTGAATGGTATTGATGGTTTTTAGGATTTCACTTAGATAGTTTTGTCGTGTTAGTTGTTACTATGTTATTATATTTAGTTGTAGATGTAGATGTGATGAGTTTAGATAATTCTTCGTTGTGATGTGGTGTTTGTTGTTGTGTATGATGTTGAATGCATTTTATTTTTTCTATGTACTTTGACAACTCTTGTCAAAATTTTACAAAACAATAAAATATAGAGTATCTTACACACTAAGGATGAGAGACAATGCCAAATACAATCGTTGCGGTTAAAAGGCTGATCCGCTTCACTAAACAATCGTTGCAATACAAAGTTGAACATTGCCCTCTTACACACTAAGGATGAGAGACAATGCCAAATAACCAATGCGGCACAACGGCCAAAAGAGAAAGGAAGATAATAGTAGATGATCTCTAAAATAATCTCACAAATGATTTTGATTCAATTAAACAAGAGAATTTGAGCTTGGTAAGAGATTTAGCAAGGTTTTTTTATTTTCCAACAATGGTGGCAGCTCTTTAGGGTCTATTTTGAGGGTTCAGAATAGTTGGGAGATAAAGGGAGAGAGCTCCCTTTTATAATGGCTCAGATCTAGATTTTATTGGCTTTTTCCGCAGCTCACCGTTACGTAACTGTGAGTCATCGTTACGTAACCGTGGCTTAAAAATGTGACCGTTATATTTGTCTCTTTTGAATTTCAGCCCACCATTACGTAACTATACATTGATTTTCTGCACCGTTACACAATTGTGGTCACTGTTATGTAACTGTGCACACAGTTACAGACTATGGCCCATCGTTAAGTAACTGTGAGTACATTAAACTATGTTTCTTGCTATTTTCAAGCTCGAATTCAATTGTTGAAATGAATTCAAACATATAGAACTTTAACCTAAGCGACAAAATGTCATCCATCATGCTTATTGCTTACTTCTAAACTTCTATCTTGTTTGTCTAAGCTTCTAAGGTGTGTAGAACTATTCTTGCTTCTTGTTTGCTAGTATGCTCATTCAAATATCTAAAATAAACTCAAATAAGATAAACGATTAAATTCAAGTTGTTTTGCAAATCGTCAAACTAAAGAAATTGTTTAGGACAACAAAACTAACTCCTCACGTAGTCGTATTAACTTCTAAGTTGTTCATACAAACTTCTAGTATGAACACATTTTACAACCAATCTGAACACATATTTTATTTAGTCTGCACACCATTCTGTGGAAAACATAATTGAACAAATAGTATGAACACTTTTTTCAACTAGTATGAACACATGTTTTATTTAGTTTGAACACGTGTTTTTATTTTAGTTTGCACCACATGTATTTTGTGCAAAACTGACTTGAAACAATGCAAAAATAGACTTGAAACAACCAGTACGAACACCTCTTTCAACTAGTTTGAATACATATTTTATTTAGTATGGACACCTCTTTTATTTAGTCTGCACTTCATGCATTTTATGCAAAACAGACTTGAAACAGCTAGTATGAACATATCTTTCAACTAGTCTAAATATTTATTTTATTTAGTCTGCAACTCATGCATTTTGTGAAAAATAGACTTGAAACAATGGAAAAACAAACTTGAAACTGCTAGTATGAATACATGTTTTATTTAGTCTGCATTTCATGCATTCGATGCAAAACAGACTTGAAACTGCTAGTATGAACACCTGTTTTATTTAATGTGAACACTTGTTTTATTTATTTTGAATACCTATTTTATTTAGTCTGCATGGAATATGTGCGAAACATTCAAGATAGTGTGCAGAGCGAAAACATTCAGAAGAATACGCGCGATCCACTTTTCATTTTTATTCGTGTTTGACTGTTTGACTTTCTCTTTTTAGAAAATTAGTTAGAATGACGAAAGCAAGGAACACATAAATTGGAGGACTGTTAATCAATCTCTCTAGAAAATAGAGTTCATAATAAGTAATTTTATTAGAAGTATGGAGTCGAAAACTAAACTTCCTTTACAATTGTAACAAAATATAGAAAAAAAATGCAATCGAATTAGTTGATTTTCCAAAATTATTGGAGGTCGATTGATCATTTCCAACTGATCACCATCCGATTATTATGAATTCATTTGCTTCCTGTCTTGTGAGCTGAAAGAGGCTTACACTTGCCACCAAACTCTTGGCACCTTTCATTTCTATTCCAGTAGAAAGTCAAAATTTGGACAATAGCTTGACAATTACAAATTGCACATTTGAAGTTCATAACAATGCTTCATGATTTTGATACTTAGTATTAATCTATTATTTATATATATTCTACAAAGGTTATTAATTGTGGGCAATTGGAGACAATGACAATTCAGATTTGACAGATGGAATTATTGTATGGGTTTTGTGTAGCAGTAATTATATGCTCACAACATGCTTTTATGAATGCCATTAAATACTACAACTATCTCACCAAAGCAAATTAATAACCAAGAGATTGTTTATGTTTAGGCTCAAGTACATCTTGATAGGTAGTTCTAGTATAACCCCAAGTTTTCTATTATTTACTATCCTAAAAGATGCCAGTAGAATTAATTCCTTCTTTTGAAACTTTCAAATCCTTTGAATATTTTACCAAGTTACTTTTCAACAGATTAAAATTCGATAAATGTTCTATTTGGGTGATTACAAATATGTATACAATTCAAATTTTTGTTTTGAATAATATTATTAGGGAGAATGATTTTAATTTTCTAGAAAATTTTATCCAAATTTTGTTGACCATGATACTGATTATTTATTTTCATTTGGACAAAAACAAAATAAATTATGTATGGTTTTGAAAGTGAAAAAAATAATCAATAATGTCATGGACGAAATATCTTGCAATGGCAATCATGACATAATCAATTATGTCATGGATGATAAAAAAATTACTCTAGTACCAAACTTATCTAATGATGTACGGTATAATATTTACTGGTCTGTATACTGGTAGTCTGGTAGGGCATCTATGTATTCATATAGGTAAAGCATGGTAATCATTAAATATTGTTTCCTGCAATAGCAAAAACTGAAGGGTCAAAAGGAAATTTGATCCGGCTTATATGTCATATATGCTCACACACACACATATATATAGAAGGTTAGAGATCCTTAAAACCTAAAACCAAACCTTGCTAGGAATCTGGTAATCAGAGTGAATAAGAGAGAGGAGATAAGAAAAAGGTTAGGTGAGGTGTGGTATGCAAGGTGGAGAAGCAGGGCACGTGCATTACTATCTCCTCCATGCATTTCATTGCAAATTCTTTGCTTGGAAACAGTAGCCATGCATGTATTTGTATGTATGCATCATATAAAGTTTAAGGATGGATGGATGTGATGTTTCTTCATGTGCCTGTCTTCTCCACCAAGCATAGCCCCATCTTGTTAATTACTGGAGCAAAGAACTTTTAGACACAGTCAAGGTAACCATGTCTAACTTTATTTGCTCTTTTCATCCTTTTCAAGAATGTATGCATAAAAACAAAAGATTGCATTTTCGAATATCATGTCATACGTACAGAACTGGTCTAAACGACAGTCTTTCATTCTCTTTAATATTCTGAAGAAACCAGCAAGGTGCTGGGAAGGATTGAAACATCATTCTAATACTAGTAAGAGGTGATGCAAGGTGTTATTTCAACGCAATTGGTTGTGTATTTTACTATTTTAGCTTTGAACTGGTGTCGTAGTAATTGGTAGAAAATCTTAATCTGGCACACATTGTGTCAATTTATACTTGCACATGAATTTGTTTCGGATTATATTCTTATAGAAGCTTCAAATTTGATAAGTTGATGATCTGTATTCCAAACAGAAATAATGTATTGATTGCTCCCCTGGTATGCTATTTACACTTCTTTACAAGTTGCTGGTAAGCTATTTCAGTTGGGTTTGGGCATTTGATAAATATGTAAGCTGTAAACTTATAACATATTACACTACAACAAATTGGGCCGTCTGCGGCCGTAATTGCGACTAGTTTCAAATTTTGTCGCAAATTAAGTCGTTTTAGGCCATAATTGCGGCCTGTTCTGAATTGAGCATACATTTCAAGTTTAAAACAAAAAATATACTGCCGACAAACCCATCTCTCTCACTCTCTCTCGCTCTCGCCATTTTTTCAAAACCTAATCTAAGTTTTCACACAATTAGACTAGGCGGCGACGATCTCTAGCAAACTTCCACGCTCTCTCAAACTAACCATGGAGAGATGACGCAACAATCAAGCCCGACTCCACTAGCATCGTTCCCTTCACCTTCACCGATCAAAAGGTCTCGATCGATCGATCGATCGAATTTGGAACTTGTATATTTTGAAATCAAGGTTCGGATTGTTAATGTGATAAAATGCTGTTGGATTTTGTTTTGATTTGGTTCCTAGACTTTCACGGAATACTGTAGTCTTGGTTATAATTTATAAGCGAGTCTCTCATAGAAAAATAGTGACAAAGGATTGCGATTATTGATAATTTGAATTTCTTCCTATCCGAGAAAAAAAAAAATAATCAGCTTTGAGAACTAACGAAATTTACATCTTAATTGACTTATGTTTGTCATACAATGAATCAATTTGCTTTTTAGAGAGAATTTAATGAAGTATGCTTTGATTAACAATGGCCTTTAAAAACCTGAAACTATTCATATTACATTTGATAAAGTTGCTAATAGATACATTTGGTATGTGTTGAGGGTAAACAACTATTCCAATTTGTTTATTTGTTTTTTATGTTTCTTCATTGTCTTTTGCAGGTTTTATCAAGATCATCAAATTCGAGAAGTTTCTGATGTTCATTATATTGGTCCCTTTCATAACTTTGTATTGTTTTTCCCTTTTATCTGAATGAAAACTGATAAAAGGGAAAAGTATGCATCTCATCAACATTTTGGATGTTACTCAACAACATTTCTTTTACGTTTAATCTCAACTTGAAAATGTAATGATGGTTTCAGGTTGTGATGATCATAGGAAGTGTACTCACAAAAATCTTTTGTATAGCAACTAGTCATCTCATGTGTCTCCTTCGTTGAAGCTCATTGGGCTACAAAAGGGCTACAACAAGAATCTTGTGTAATGCCTTTGTTTAGTACTGTACAACAATCGTCTTTAATGTGTGGCCTGACCTGCCTGCAGGAGAGGCCGACAAGCTCGAGCATTTTTCCAACCAGCCATGGTAAACCCTTTGTTACTACCATCTTTTTTTTATCTTTTAACTTCAACCCACAAAAAGACCTCTATCCCAGTGAAGTGGAAAACTTTCAACTAAACAAAATTGGAACTTCAAGATATGCTATTATGAGAATGTAAGGGTGAATTGAATTCACATCCCATGTTTCATTTGTTTCTCCCTTTTATTACTTTGCAGGAGAGAACAAATGCTTCAACGGTTCAACCATAATAATGTTCCCAATATGGCAGATGAAGCGATGGAAAAATATGCATCTCATCAAATCCTATATTTTTAATTTGTCTGAATTTACAGGTCAAATGTATAGTATGCTAAATAATTATTTTCCTCTTTCAATTGCTCAGAGGAGGTGAATTACAATCCAGACGCAGACTCAAGACTCCTCAGAGGAGGTGAATTACAATCTGTGATATATTTACGAACGTGTGTAACCAAATGCTGCCCGCGATCAGCCTCAGCAGCCATTTGTGGCTTCTTCAAGAAGGTGCATTTTCTCTATTATACCCCATTATCATCATTTGTTTAATTAGATCTCTAATATTTCGGACCTTTGCAATTCCAACTTCATGTTTTAATCAGTCAGTTTTGAATGGGGAATCCTGAAACCACTGCCAGTATTATCGCTGAATCGACCCAATATAGCTTTACGTATTTCATGCTAAGATGTTTATAATTGAGATTGTCCACTATTGCTCAAGAAATTTATACTTTTTACCAAGTAATCAAGAAGGTTTTAGTAAAAGTGAGGAAAATTCTATCTACAACATCAAATAATCTAATCTCACAATATTACAGTTCGATCCGATAGGTGAATGTGCAAGGCGGATTCAATTTTTCTTATCTCACAGATTGGTTGGATTGGACTTAACTCATTTTATTTTGGAAAAAAGAGATGCTGATCTGACCTTGCTCATCCCCTACTTAAAAATATTATCTGTATCTGTTACATGTACCTTCAACTAAAATAGACCTATTGTTGTGATGATTATAGTTTTCCTTTTAACAGAATGATAACATTTAGTGACAGGTTGGGCATGGCATCTCCTAAAATGAAAAAGATTGGGCAGAGACTAGGGAGGAATTGTTGAATATATCAAGCCAAGAGGTGGGCCGGACATCTTCTGGTTCTGGTGCTAGTGCACAATTAGTAACCAATCTAAGAATTGCATCCTCCTATCTTTCCTCTTTGGTTGATAAATCAAACTTCAAAGTTTTGCAGTTAACTAAGTACCAGTGGAAGTTGGCCACCTGAACTTCCATTTTACTTCAGACTGGACACTCTATGAGTTGAGCTTTTTGTGTTTCTATATTGCAGGGAGTATACTTCAATCTTTATCCAATCCATCACCATTGGGATGAAATTGCAAAGACTAGATCATCCTAAGGTAATTTCATTTATTTTTCTTTCCTTGATATATGTTCTTACATGAAACCTGTGTATGATTACAAGGACTTTTCAGTGGACATGGGAAAATGGCGCTTCGCTGAAGCTGATGTGGAGGCATTGTTTGCTTTATTTGCTAGAAATCAGGCAGAAGATCCTAATTAGTATATATAATGTGTTATTTTTGTGGATAAATTTGATATTAGATTGTATACAGGTGTTATTTTCATGATAGTTTGTAGGGTTTGTAATAAATTTGTCGTACTTGTATGATTCTTAAATAATTTGTTAATAATACAGTGTTAGGTGTATTGTGCCATCTTTATTGTTCACAAATAATAAGACAAATGGTGAAGTATTTAGTGGAAAAAATGGAAACGTAAAATTGGTACAACAAATAGATCATAAGAAATATGCGACCATGTTGATAATATGTGCGACCGAAAATGGAGGCAGAAGATGCCATGTCTTGCTGTATTGGAAGTCAGCGACAAAACATGTGCTACCGATAGAAATGGAAGCAGAAAATGCATTTCTGCGACCAGATGACATCACCTGCGACCGGTGTGACGTCAGCACATAGCATCTGCGAGGCCCAATTAGCGACCAGCCCATGTGCGACCAAAGCTCATCGCAAATGACTATTTGCGACCGTATCTGGGCTTTTTGCGACCAGGTCAACGATCGCAGATAGTTGCTTTTGCTGCAGTGTTACATATACATGTATAATTATACCAAAGAAATAGCAAAGAAGCAAGAAAAAATAAAGAGAAATAACGGCCAGTAGAAAACATAAGTTAATAGCATCCTGAGAAGAAGTACAAAAAAAATGCAGTTTACTGATGGCTGTATACTGCTATACCCAACCAATGCATTATGCCCAATGTAGACAATTTAATTTAGGCAAAATAATTAATCTGACATTCCATTATTTTGTCACAAATATTTGATAGCTGCCGCTGTTTTCTGATTCTCTAGCTTTCTATATTAACTGACAAACCACAGTGAATTAAATATTAATTCTGTCTCCTTTACATAGTTGCCGCTCTTTTCTTGTAACCAGTATCAGATACCTTATCAGTTTACAGTATAAGGATCTTAGTTGTAAACATCTTTACAATTTGGTCAAAGAGAATTTCAATCAAATTCAAACTTGCCTTAGGACAAATGAGATGAAAATTCTCCTTGAGATTATACACGTATTCAAGTCAATTAAGTTAAGCTGATCATTCCTTCTTTTTTTCTTATAGAAGGGCCCGTTTCCAGTTCAACTGTAGTAGTACTTGAGAACTTCCTTTTGAATATAAGAATGTTCTGGTAAGGAGATGTGCGATCCTGAAAAGTTTATAGCTATGGTCTCAAACCATCAATCTTAAAATCTAATATTGTCAGAGTATGTACTTATGTTTCAGATGCATTTGATATCAATTCCAATAGTAGTTTGATAAAGTTATTAGGAAAATGAAGGATGCTGGTCTACAAAAATTGAGGAAGTAATAATCGCAAGCATTTAGGACATCCAATAGGAAAGTAAAACAGAAACAAATGTTGCTGACATTTCAAACACTACAAATTAAAAAACATGCCGAATAGTGATTTGACAATGAGCCGAGTCGGTCCAAACTCGTTCGATCCAATAGATTGGTCGGTCCGCAGGTTGGACGGGCTGAGTTTGGATGGGTCAAAGGCAGTTCGGGTCGAGTTGTCCGATTGGTTAATTTTTTAATATTTAGTGTTGAGACTAACTCTAAACTCTGCAATTATCCAAAACCCTAAACTATAAACACCAAACGAGTTAGTCTCAACACCAAAGATTTGCCACCTGACGCCAACTACAGGAATTGACAACTCCAATCAATATAAGAGTGAAGAGCATAACCAATGCGGCCAACTCAAAACCGTTACAACAGAGTGTCCTAAAGAAGTTTGTTAGAAGAATTTGTTACAAAACATTAGTTACTTAGCTGTCACACAGTGACATCATATTTTCTATATAGATCTCTCTATTGTAATTGTAGAATTTAAGTGAATTCAATAAAATCAAATCAATGTCATTATTCTTCTTCTCTATTTTCTTCATAGTATCAGAGCGTCACTCTGAGCAAACACTCTTTTACTCCTCCAATTGATTCAAGAAACCTTGAATCGTCAATAATGGCGAGTTCATGAACTCCAAATCAACTAGTGCAATTCACTCATCAGATCAACACAAATCTAAACTCTGCAATTACCTTCTCTGAAAATCTCAGATTATTGCTATCTTATGAGGTCATGGCCTCATTAGCTTCATTGACGTCTCAAAAGAACCGCCATCCCCGATGATAACATCAACATAATGATCCTCCATGAACCTGAATTTTCCAATTGGCATAAGCAAGATCAACTCGTTCTTGTTTGTATTTTTAATTATCTTTCTCCCTCGATCCATGCTCAAGTCATCAACTGCGAGACTTTTAGGCAACTCTGGATTGAGATCAACCAGCTACACACCTGCTTCCATGGCCAGAGTGCTGGAACGCAAGATGAAGCTTCAAACCTCCAAAAATGGAGGAACCGCGTGTGCTCAATTCCCTCAGCACATGCAGGGACTAGAAGATCGGCTGAGAAGCATTGGCTCTGAAATCTCAGATAAAAAATTGACACTCTACACCTTGCAAGGGTTAGGTACATAATTTGATAATTTTTTTTACAACTATCTCTCTTAGATCTGAGTCAGTTACAATGTCAGAACTGATGAGTCTTCTCTTCTCACATGAGACACGAAAACAAGCTAGTCTTACCTCATTGTCCTCATCTATGACATCTAACTATGCAAATACCAGAATGAACTCCCTCTGTTACTAACTCTCAGCCTCACTCAACTCAAATCAGAAAAGAAGCAGAAGGGGACACATAGGAAGAGGGAGAGGACAATATTCTTCTTCTTAAAATGAAAACATTCAATGCCAGATCTGTCTTAAGTGGAGTCACACAACTGCCAAATATTACCACAGGTTTGACATTTCTTACACACAACAACTAAGTGTCAATTCCATCTCCTCATCCTCCTCAACTCGTCCACAAGTACTTCTGGCTCAACCTAATGCACATCCTTCTCAAGAATGGTATCTTGACTCTGGGGCAACCACACATCTGACCAATGACTTCAACAATCTCGCTAATAGTGTCTTCTACTCTGGCACTGATATGGTACACATGAGTAATAGATCAGATTTGAAAATTTCTCACACTAGTTCTTCAACTATTCACACCTCAGGTAATACCTTGAATCTTAACAACATTCTTTTTATATCTTTCATTACAAAGAACTTACTTAGCATTTCTCAGTTGCTTCATGACAATAATGTCACAATTGAGTTTTCATACTCCAAATTCTTTGTGAAGGACAATGCCACACTTAGAACACTAATTCATGGATCAATTCATGTTGAACTCTACCTGTTTCACTCTTCAAACAAGAGTCATCTTCTTTTGCAAGCTGTTACACTTATGTGGACACTTGGCATCAAAGACTTGTTCACTATTCTCCTGATGTGGTTACTGTTCTTTCAAAACAAAATAAAATCCAACCTACAAATACAACTCTCTCTTTTTGCACAGATTGCTCTCAAACCAAAAGTCACAATCTCTCATTTCTACCGTCTACTACTCAAGCAAATGCTCATCTCCATATTGTGCACACTGATGTTTGAGGACCAGCACCAGTTACATCCAAGAATGACAATAAGTACTATGTATATTTTCTTGATCAGTTCTCTAGATTTGGTTGACTTTACTGCTGCTCTTGTAAGTCAGATGTTCCCAAACTTTTTTCCTTGTTCAAAGCAAGAGTAGAAAATCTTTTATCTTGTAAGATCAAAACTGTTCAATATAATGGTGGAATTGAATTATTTCCAGTTAGAACTCAATTTTCTGAGATTATTTTTCATATTTCTTGTCCTTATACTCCTGAACAAAATGGCTTAGCTGAACATAAGCACAAGCACATGAAGTATTTTATATGAAAATTAGTAAGGTTTAGCACAAGCACAAGCATCAATTGAAAAGGACAAGAGATGAAAATAACAAAATGGCTTAGCATTGTAAGGTTTTAGCGTCATATATCAAGCGTTAATTCCACTAGAATACTGGAATGAAATTTTGAAAGAACAATGTTTGTTATTAACAAACTGCCTTATGCGCCTACTAACAGTACATCTCCATATGAAGTGTTTTTCAAACAGCCTTCAGACTACAAAATGCTTAAGATTCTAGACTGTGAATGTTTCTCATTACTAAAATCTTACAATGACCATAAACTTTTACCCAGATCCTTGTCATGTGCTTTCATGGGGTACGCTTCCTTGCACAAAGGATATAAATGCTTGCATTTTCCCTCAAACATACTTTATATCTCGAGACATGTACAATTCAATGAACTACATTATCCATTTGCCAAAGCCACTAGAACTTCTAATTCTTCACAATCTTCATCTCCTCTAAACGCAATATTAACCATTTTATCCTCAACTGATCCTACAACCTTACCATTTCCTCCATCCACACAACCTACTTTGCCTTTACCTCAAACATTATTCGAAGTTCCTCCACCACATCGCAATTCAGCAATAACCTCCACTTCATCTCATCCAATGTTAACTAGGCACAAAACATCAAGTCTGAAACCAAAGCAATTTCTAGATCATCAGTTGTACCATGCCAAACAAATTGACCTTACAACTGATGATTATGATCTTTCTTGCTTCACTAAAGCAGTAAAGTGCAACATTTTGCATCAGACAATGGCTCAAGAACTTGATGCTTTAGCTCAAAATGACACATGGTCACTTGTACCAGCTCCCTCAGACACTAATGCTGTTGGTTGTAAATGGATCTTCAAAACCAAAAGACATGTTGATGGAACTATATCTAGGCACAAGGCCAGGCTTGTAACAAAATGATACACACATGAAGAAGGTATAGATTACTTTGAGACCTTCTCGCCGTCGTTAAACCAATAGTTATAAGGGTGATCATTAATTACTCTTGCTTTATCCCAACAATGGTCTCTTCACTAACTAGATGTCAATAATGTCTTTCTGCATGGTGACATACAGGAGACAATTTACATGAAATAACATGAAGTTTTATTGATCCACAATTTCTAGATCATGTATGCCTCCTACACAAATTCCTCCATGGCCTAAAATAGGCTAGCTTCAAGAGCCTGGTTTCAGAGATTGAAAAGTTTTTTCCAAAGCCAAAAGTTTCATTATTCTCAAGCTTACCCCTCTCTCTTTATTCTCAAAACTAAAGAACGTGTGCTATATCTATTAGTATATGTTAATGATATTACCATCACAGGAAGTAGCTCGACCATGATTCAATCCTTACTGCAACACCTCAAGAGCAACTTTTTCATCAAAGATCTAGACAAATTGAGTCACTTTTTGAGGTTACAAGTTAATCATATAAACATTGGCATTCTTTTGACTCAAACTAAGCACCTCAAATCCATCCTGACAAGAACAAACTTGGATAAAGCCAAATTATGCAAGCCTCTCTTACCTTCTGGCACTCAACTATCCAAACATGATGGCATTCCCCTCTAAAATCTCACAATCTACATGTTCACTGTTGGAGCACTTCAGTATGTCACCATCGCTAGACCTAACTTACAGTTTGCAGTGAACAAAGTCTCTCAATTCATGGCACATCTGACTAATTTACATTGGTAGGCAGTTAAACGTACTTTGAGGTACATCAATGGTACCTTGCACCATGATATTCACCTACAAAAATCAGACTCTCTCAGGCTACATGCATACAATGACTCCGATTGGGTTGGTTGTCCTGATGATAGGATATCCACCTCTGGCTTTGTCATTTTCTTAGGTCCCAATTTAGTTTCCTGGTCATCCAAAAAACAATCAATTGTGTCTACATCATCAACTGAGACTGAGTACCGAGGTCTTGCTCAGGCAACAACATAACTGACATGGCTGCAATCACTACTTAGTGAGTTGCAAAGCATTACAGCTCACAAACATGTCCTCTGGTGTGATACCTAGGAGCAACCTTTATTGCAGCTAATCCTATCATTCATGCCAGAACAAAGCACATAGAATTGGATATTCATTTTGTTAGGGACAAAGTAGCAACCAAATAGTTACAAATCCAATTTGTTTGCTCTGATGATGAAATTGCTGACATATTTGCAAAGAGTTTAGCCTACTCTCGATTTGAGTTGCTAAGAAACAAGCTCACCTTATTTGACAAAACACTGAGCTTGAGGGGGTTGTAGAATGTAAAACATCAAAGGAGTTAGTCTCAACACCAAATACGCTAGTCTCAACACCAAATGAGTAGTCTTACCACCTAACGAGTTAGTCTCAACACCAAAGGTGTTAGTCTTACCATCTGACGTCAACTACATGAATTGACAACTCCAATCAGTAGAAGAATGGAGAGCATAACCAATGCGGCAATCAAAACCGTTACAACAGAATGTCCTAAAGAAATTTGTTAGAACAGTTTGTTACGGAACAATATTAGTTACAATTAACTAGTTAGTTAGACTGCTTATCTGTCACACAATGACATCATATTTTCTATATATATCTCTCGATTGTAATTATAGAATTTAAGTGAGTTCAATCAAATCAAACCAATCTCATTATTCTTCTTCTCTATTTTCGCTCGTTTTTTATTTCAAATCTCTAGAAATATTACAAGCCGGACCTTTGTGTAAACTCAATTGACCGGATTTGCATGATTTACTAGAAAAAATCCAATAGAATCTTCCCAAAAGCATTTCTATTTTTCAAAGTACCCAACTTGGCCTTACGCCATGATTACCATGTACTTATCTAGTGAATTTGAAAACAATACATCTGCATATCTGGGGCAGAATTTGTGGACTATAAAAGAACTATCGCTTTCATTACGATTTTTTCCCTGAGAGAAAGATTGCTTCCAAGGAGGAGGCTGGATGTAAAAAAAAAAGTTATGGTTTTGATGAGGTGCATGATTTATCATTTATGGATATTATTTTAAAAGGGCCCGTGGAATTTGATTTGGACATGATCTACACTGTCTTAACAAACTTGTATTGATATATTTTATATTTACAAGTGGTCCCTAGAGCTTTCAATAATTAAATGTTTACCTGAGCTGGGATGGTGCTGGTACACTGATACTGATAATATTGATCAGGAAAGAATTTAATGTTCAACTTCTTTAAAGGATTTTTCCTTCACCCTTTCGCTGCCAACTATTCAATTGAGTTTATTCACTGGCAATTGAATGTGTATTCCTTTTGAATGGGCACCTTTTGTGACTTAATATTGCTCAGTAGAATTAAAACCTTAAAAGATTCATTAATGCAAAAGGCAATGTCAAGCTAGAGATTGCTTTAACAGTGTGACTACATAATAACATAACCTGCTAAGAAGATATAATTTATCAAAGATGAAATATATGAATGAAGAATAGAGGTTTCAATATCATTCAATTGATTAATTTAGGGATCACATGGCCTGCTAATTGAATAAATAAATTAATCCTGAACAAGTTAATAACTAATAGCAGGGAGACTATTAATATTCCAAAGACCTTCATCCAATTTTGTAGCATTTTCATCGTCTCTTTCATCTCTCCCTATTTGTTGTCAAGTCTAATATATGCTCTTCCTAATTTAACTGAGTAAAAGATTTTAAAACTTATGAACTCAGCGTGGGACCCAGAGATAGGGGTTGCTGTATAGAAGTGAAGAGCATGATGGAACCAAAAGATGATGTAATAAAAAAGGAAGACTTGTTGAATCTTGTTTGAGAGTGGTTATTTCACTATTTGGCCTTATGCCCATGCAGCATAGACTATTAGTTTCTCAATATAATTTACAATATGGAGGTGCATATTCAGAAAACTCAGAACCGGTATTTATATCTCCTCCAAGGGAAACACTTATTCCAGTAAATCATATAGACGATAAATGATTCCTAGAAATACCGATCACTATCAACATAATTGAAACCAGATGGTCCTTGGATCTTTTCTGGCATTTTGTCAAAGCACCCAAATTTGCCTTGATTGATGCTTACCAGTAACTTTGAAAATAGCAGGTCTGTAAAGTTCACCAGACACTTGGCAAAATTGTATAACTTTGAAAATAGCAGGTCTTTTCAGATAATTCTTTTCCATCATGGGAAGCCTGCTTCCAAGAAGTATACTTCACGGAGTTGAAAAAAACCCAAGTTTGACAGAAAAAGTGGACACGGTTTATGACAAAAACTTGAGTACTAAAAAAGATGAGTATATTGGATACTCCGACCATTCGGACCGTTCAATTCATCGAGATTAGAAAAAAGTGATTTCTTGGAAAACACAACAAAAAGTTAAAGTTAATCACTTTTCACCAATTTTAATGAATTGAACGGTCCAGATGAGCCGGACTAGCGAAGTATTCAGTGTACTCATCTTTTGGAGTATCCAAGTTTTTGCCCACAGTTTATTCATACTTTTTAAGGATGATGTTGAATTTTAGTATTAGACCAATCCAAATTCATTTGTACTAATGTATATCAGTTTGATTTTTTCTATGGTCCCTCAATTTTTATACCTTAAACTTGATCCTATAGCAAATGCTGCTCTTTTGTATCAGCCAGGATCAGCATGACCATAACGATTCAGTTTAGTACATGTGTGTACAAACGGGTTATACCAGCTATACTAAATTAGTTCATTTTGGTTTCACTTTAGTTCGTCTAGTGAGATTTACACAGACTAGGAGAAAGGGATTACAATTTGTTTGTGCTCCACTGAGTGGTCTTTTTTAAAAGTTTTAATTAAAAAACCCCATCTTTAATGTCCAACCATTCTGCCGAAGTAGTTTTAAGTCTTAATCATAAATTCAAATATTTGTAAGTCATAACACAAACAAATTTCAACACTGCAGAAAGAATCTATATAATAAAATAACAAGGAAAAATAAGAAGAGAGACAAAATAACATGCCATTAATAAAAGCAAACAAAAGTCAAGTTGGTCCTGAAATACCAGCCAATTCAGTGCATTGACTGTATACCACTATTAACCCAACCAATGCATTATGCAATATGCAGTGTTGATACTTTAATTAATTAAAACGATTAGTTGACACACACAGTTAATTAAATACTGATTTTCCCCTTCAGTTAGATGCTGCTCTTTTCTTGTAACCAGTATCGGATACCTCAAATATACAGTATTAGGAACTTTGTTTGTCATAAGCATCTTTACATTTGGGCCAAAGAGAATTTCACTTCAATTCAAACTTGTGTTGGGAGAATTGAGCTGAATTTTTTTTCTGTACTGTAGATTATGTATACATGTATTGAGGCCACTTAAATTGTAAAAACTGATATGTTCTTACTTGTAAAAGGGCTGCCTGTAAGTACAACTAAAGTACTGATAAGTTCTCCTGAATCACTTGTTAGTTTTACATTTTTTGTTTACATTTGTAATTTTTAATATAAGATTGTTCTGGTAAGGAGATGAGAAATTCCAAAAATTTTATAGTAGAAAGGTCTCAAACACCAATCTTAAAATCCATTTTTGTCAGATCTGATATAATTAGTCTCAGATACATAGATTTCAATTTAAATAGCTGTTAAATAAGTTTATTAGGAAAGTGGAGGATGCCGGTCTGCAAAAAATGGGAAAAGGACTTGTTGTCTCAAGCATTTTGAAATTTTCCAAGAGGAAAATTAAAAAGAAAAATGCAGCTGACATTTTAAGATTATATTAAGGTTATAAAGTCCCTATCTAGTACGTACAGTACTGCGAAACATGTGGAATATTACAAAGATCTTTTGGCAAACTGTGAAGTTGAAAAAGAAATCCATAAGAATCTTCCAAAAACCATTGTTTATTCCTCGAAGTACCCTACTTGGCGTTATATTATGATCACTATGTACTTAAAACCATGAAGTTGAAAACAATAACATCTAAAATTTAACAAGACTTGCGGCAGAATTTGTAGACTTACAAAAGGAATAAAATGTTGCTTTCATTTCAATTTTTCTCTTGAAGAAAGATTGTTTCCAAGGAGGAGGATGGATTTAGTAAAAAGTTACATTGTTTTGATGGAGATGTTACAAGATTTATGGATGCTATTTAAAGGGACCATGGAATTTGATTTGGACTTGATCTACACCGCCTTTTCAAACTTGTATATCAATATTCTTGACTTTCAACAGATATTGATTAGATGAAAATTTATCCTTTGAACTTCTTTAAATGGTTTTTCCATCACCTTTTTCGCGCTGATTGTGCAACTATGGTAACCTGAGGAGCAGCTGGAGGTCTTCTTAACATTTGCATCGTCTTGTTCGTCTCTTCCCTGTTTGTTGAGCAATTATAATTATGTGCTTCCAAGTATAATAGAATCAACAACAACAACAACAACAACAACACCTCTTTAGTTCCAAACAAGTGGGTGTATGATCGAATCAAGATACTAAAAATTATTAGCTCAGCTTGGCACTCATGATATGATGGTTGCTGTATAAAATTAAAGGACTGAACTGAACCAAAATATGATCTACTAAAGAGGACAACTTGTCGAATTTTGTTTAAAAGAGGATATTTAAATAGGTATGCCTTCCGCAAACAAAGCACAGATTATTATTGCCTTATTTTACTATATCAATGGAGCAGCATACTCCAAAAAGGCACACAACAGGTAAGAATATGTATGCCACGATCTCTTCCATTGGAAACAGTTATCTTTGAAACAAAAAAAAAACTATTTCCAATGGAAGAGATCGTGGCATCCATTGGAAATAGTTATTCCAGTAAATCATATAGATGATATATGATTCCTGGAAATACCAGATCTCTATCAACATAATTGTAACCAGATGATCCCTTAGATCTTTTCAATAGTATTTTCGCTTAAAATACCCAAATTGGCCTTCATTGATGCACACCGGTAACTTTGAAAATAGCAGTAAGTAAAGTCTGCCAACACTCCGCATAATTTATATAGATTTCAAGAACAAAATTCCTGTTCGGAGAAGTATATTTTCCTCCTCAGGGGAAGCTTGCTTCCTAGAAGTATACTTCACGGAGTGGAAAGAAACTAACTTTCAGATGAAAGGTTGACATAGTTTATTCGTGCTATTTAAGGATAATGTTGAATTTTACTAGAAGTGGCAGAATCCGATCTGACCCGGATTAGTCCAACATGATTCGAAATCCGAAAATGACTCGACAATAGATAATCCGATATCCGACCCGACCTGATTTGATATGACTCGAAACCCGAAAAAACTCGCAGCAGATGACTTGATACCCGACCCGACCTGATTTGATATGACCCAAAACCCGAAAAGACCCGACAGCAGATAACCCGAAAAAACCCGCAGCAGATGACTCGATACCCGACCCGACCTGATTTGATATGACCCAAAACCCGAAAAGACCCGACAGCAGATAACCCGATACCCGACCCGACCTGATTTGATATGACCCGAAACTCGAAAAGACCCGACAGCAGATGACCCGATACCCGACCCGACCTGATTTGATATGACCCGAAATCAGATGACCTGGTATCCGACCCGACTCGGACCGACATGACCCGAAACCCGAAAAGACCTGAGATCAGATGACCTGGTATCCGACCCGACTCGAACCGACATGACCCGAAACCCGAAATGACCCGAGATCACATTACCCGCCGACCCGACATGACCCACAATTTGAGATGACCTGACTTGACCCGAACACAACATATCATAGACCCGATATCAACTTAACAAACCAGAATAAACTCTGGTTTGAATATTTGGCCTTATCAAACTGATATCAACCTATCAATTAATATTGTACTTGTACATGTCTTGACTAAAATGAAATCTGCCGCTGCAAGTCGTGTGACGCTGCACCGATCCTACAATCTGCATGACACTACTACTACACTGCACGCTGCATGACGCCTCTCCGTCGTTGCGCCAATGACGCATGACGCAAGCCGCATGACGCATGACACATAACCCATGATGCAAGATGTATGATGCATGACACATAACCCATGATGCAAGATGCATGACGCTTGGCATAAGACAGTGCAAGACGCATGACGTAAGACGCAAGCTGCTGCAAGCCGCATGACGCAATACGCAAGTCGCATAACGCATGACCCGTGACGCTGCAAGCCGCATGACGCAAGATACGAGACACATGAAGCAAGACCCGAAAAATACCTGAAACTAGATAATTGAAACCGACCTGACTCGAATCCAAAAGACTTGAAACTCGACAAATATCAACGCATAATGACTCGAGACCCGACCTGATCAGACCTGTGACCCGATAATCTTTTGAAGACAAACTGACCCGACTAGCCCGACCCGAAAATACCCGAAACGAGATAATTGAAACCCGACCCGATCCGAACCCGAAAGACCCGAAAGACCCGAAACTCGAAAAATACCAGAAACTAGATAATTGAAACCCGACCCGACTCGAACCCAAAAGACCCGAAACCCGACAAATATCAATGCATGATGACCCGAGACCCGACCTGATCAGACCCGTGACCCGATAATTTTTTGAAATCAAACTGACCCGACCCGCCCGAGCCGAACCCGAACCCGTCCGACCCGCCCGATTTGCCACCTCTAAATTTTACTAGCAGACCTGTCCAAGTTCAAATTATACATCATTTTGAATTTATGTGGTCCCTTGATCTTTATACCTTAACTTAGTAAAAACAATAGCAAAATGCAGCTCTTTTGTATCAATCAGGATCAGCATGCCATGCCATAACACTTCAGTCTGGTACATGTGTGTACCAACTGGTAAAATTCCAGTGTCGGCTATAATAAATTAGTTCATTCAGTGTCATTTTGGTTCATCTAGTGAGATTACAAGAACTAGGAGAAAGGACTTCAGCTCCAACAAGTAAATTAGTTAAAAAAAATAAAATAACTTATGTAACGTTCAACTATTTAGCCAACACACTTTAAGAGATTAAATCCTAATACTAAATGCAATTATTTGTATGTCATGACAAAAATAAGTTTCATCTGAGGCAGTATGGATCTGTAATATAAATGTTAGCAGTATTTATCCAGGGTATGATACTGCTAGCAGAAATATTATAAAAAAATTTAACAAGCTTTGGAATGCTATTGTTATTTCTGTAAGCATTACTTGAACAGTTGTATATTTGTCAATAGATGTAAGCAATAATAGCAAGAGCTACTTTTTTTCTGAAAAATAATGAAAAGATTCAACAGTGAAAAGAACATCTCATATTCTCATGTATAAATTGAGCACATTGAAACTTAGAAGAATGGAGGTGGCAAAAATTTCCTTCAAAAATAATAAATGCCTGTCAGCTTAACAACTACACAGAAACAAATTATATGTCAGCTCAGCTCTTCCCAAAAAATGTTACAAGCATGGCTAAAACAAGAACATGGTCATTTCTTGGATACACTGTTAATCGAAATTTTCGCCGTGAATAAATTCTCTTCTTCAATTTATACAACAGATATGTCTGCAAAAGAAATGAAAAATCGATTACGTAAACTACAGTTATTGTCTTTATTTTAGTTCTTTATGGAAACTTAATTAATTCATTTACGTATTTGGCTCAGGTCTGTATCAGTGTGATAACTCCACATGCTAGTTAACCAGCAATTTTCTATTTTAGTTTACTTTGTATCTTTCAACTTATTTGATCTTTATAATAACAAAGATATGTAGTTCTTACTACTTTAGTAATGTTTGGTCCAATTTAAATGAGAAAGTATCAGAAAAAAGCATCAATAACCAGCTCTTACCAAATTCCTATGGTTCCATCAATTTACCTGAGCAACAACAGTATCCTCCTTAGTGATGCTGCAGTATCTGCCAAATGGATTACCAGTCAACCTGAAGCTTGGTTTTGAATCTTCAAGGTTTCTTTCTGACAAGATTACATCTATGACTGTCCTAAATCTTGAATCAGATAAACTCTGTGCCGTGAATATCACACCATTGCTTTCGTTAACAATACCTCTGAAGGCTTTCCACTCATCCTACATAGGGACATCAACCCAAAATTAATACGTAAAGAAAAACTGCTTTAGAAAAAAAAAATTAAGTAAAGAAAAGCAAACATATGCTGGTTTTGCAAATTACCAATTCTTTACTCCTGTACGCATTTTTATGATTCCTATAGTTTGTTACTCTTAAATCGATTAATCATTGAGCACATTATGTTCAATTGGTACGTAAAGCAAATTGAAGGAATCACAGTGGCTTCAAAATCAATTTTCCAAATATTTGCAAAAGAACTCTTTAATTAATGGTCCCAATGCCAACTTATTCGATTCATTCTGAACTGAAAAAAAAAATAAACAAAGAAAGGGAGATAATTCAAGCTTACATCCTCATGGACGACCGTAACGAGAGTAGTCCCGGAGGCGTCGAATAGAGTCATGACACGTCGACGGGGTGAGGTGGAAGAGGATCCGCCGTCGATCACTCGGTAGGCGAGAGATCCGGTCGAATCGTAGATTGTGAGATGACGCGGTGAAAAGGGGAGGAGAGATTTGGTGATTTTGAAGTCGACTGGGATCTCCCATGGTGCTGGTATCACAGGATACGACGATGCCATGGCGCGATCGCTTCATAAGTCGTTTAGTGGGAAGCTTGTTGGAGATTCGAATCGGAGAAAATAACACACAAGTGGCAATTGGGTGTTCGGTATTTGCTTCCTTCCCAAGTAGGAAGCTGTGGGTCCTGCCTGGCAGTGTAACATTAATTGTCTTATCTTTGATTTGGTGAGGAATAACTGAAGAAGTCAAAGATAGGATTCGCATCAGCTGCCATATTTGTGATGGCATTGTTAATTTAGACGTTGAATTAAATTTGAATGATTGTGAATTATATACTATAATAATGTTCCTTTTATATGAAATTTATGTCATAGATTAGATACAATGGTTACTGCATAGTGCATTGGGGCAGACTGCAGAGGATATAAATCCGTCAAAGATAGTTGACATAATGTAGACGAATGATAAATGTCAGACTTTGGCGGCTTCATTAAGATTGATATGGACCGTCTGATTTTAATCAGACGGTGGAGACTAACATGAAGATATACGAGTTGTTCTTGGTTATTGGTAATTGACAGTAAATAAGATTGATTCAACTTTTAAGCCTTATAAGACATTCCAAGTCATCAAGTATGACATAATTTTGTTTTAAAAGTTTAAAATTTAGACTTCTAAGACATTCTAAGTATAAGACTTATAAGACATTCTAAA
Source organism: Eleocharis quinqueflora (assembly GCA_964058865.1). Classification (NCBI taxonomy): domain Eukaryota; kingdom Viridiplantae; phylum Streptophyta; class Magnoliopsida; order Poales; family Cyperaceae; genus Eleocharis; species Eleocharis quinqueflora. Next base: position 21,369 of record CAXKVX010002047.1, on the reverse strand, counting down.
AAAATATATAAATATTTTTTGACATATCAAAACCATATATGAGGGAGAGCAGCACAATTATCTTTATAAAAGTCTCGACGTACATGTAAAAAATGTATTACTTTAAAAAGTTTACATAATATCTTAAGTCCTAGTAAACTTTTTTTTTTTTGAGAGAGAAATGAAAGATACATGCACCATTAAATCAAGATAAATAATAAGGTAAGCAAATTAAACAGTCGGTGTTAAATGTGAGGCGAGAATGAGATGGCAGAATCATTAGATTCTGTTTTATTGGAATTTAACTTTTAAGAGTAAAATTTTCAAAAAATAAAAAAAAACGTGTGTGCGTATACTCATATTATAAATATTTAAATGATAATTAGAAGTAGCAAAATATAATCTAGTAATGAACAAAAATATGCTGAAATACATTCAATGACGAATTTATTTTACTGACAGTAATTAGATAAATCATACTGGAAATAGATTAACTCAATCCTGTCAAATGGACCTAAGTTTCATTGATGGTTAAACCAGTATTGGGCTAGTATTCTTTCTTCTTTTCTATATTAGGAGGAGGCCATGGGTTGCTGCCTGATACACACTAGCGTGCAAATGCGCTCCGCGCATATACATACGGCAGGAGAAATCATTATCACACGTTGAGTAGCGGAGGGAGCACAGAGGCAGCAGGAAAAATCAACGAAAAAAGGAAATTGACGCTGTTGCGAATGAAAAATGGAGAAGCGGTGGCACTGTCTTCTTTACTGAAAGACGAAATACAGAGGACAAGCGTCAACCATCCGAACAAACACACAGCGAGCGGTAGAAGAAATCGACAGAAAAAGTTTCTCACTGTTGCGAATGGACAGTACAACGCGTCAACCATACGAAGAAACACGCAGACAAAGGCAGAAGAAATCGTGAAAAAAAAACTGCGCCAAAAAAAACCTATGCAAAAAAACAAAAAACAAAACGGCACTGTTCACGAATGAACATTGTTCGGATATCGAAGAATGATATATAGTAATTTCACTATTTTTGAGAGAGACAAAAAATTAGTGTTTGATCAGATTGATCGTCATTTGTGTTTGTCGTCAGAAAGTTCGAATGAGTTGTTTTAACTTATACCGTACTCTTTTTCTATCGAGTTTCTAGATGAATTGCATCTATTTTGTTTTAGGAACCAAACAGTTAACTAAAAGCAAAAAATTTCAAAATGTCACTGTAAAGTTTGACAATTGTCAAAATGGCACTACGAATATCATATTTGTCAAAATGTCATTAAAATGCATTACCTATTTCAATTATGTCATTATCTCATTTTTAATTAAATTTTCAGTTTCTGACTCTTGTTTATGCTCATTTTACTCCTGTCCATTTTACTCCTTATCTTTACTTGGCAGATGCACCGGTTGTGGCAGGTGCACCGGTTGTGGCAATTGAAGGAACCAAGTTCTTTTCTACCTCCGATGGCTTAACCATCACCGGTTGACCTAGAAGCAGCTGACCAGAAAGAGCTATTGCCATTGGAACCGACATCACATCATAAAACTCAATATTTTCAATTTCAAACTCAGCACGGCCTCAAACACCTTCTCTCTATACCTCGTGACCTTTGCCACATGACACTCATACAAATCCAGTGATTCGGTCCCCTCCAAACCCTTCAGCACAGCAACCTCCTCCACCGTCGCTATCCTATTGTTCACCAAGTCGAGGATTTTGAGACCCTTCAACCCCGCGCTGACAAGAGCGTCCAGGCCGTTAGAGATACAGTTGTCAGAGAGGTTGAGATAGCGGAGTCTGGGTAAGAAAGGGAAGTTGCGGAGGGAGGAGAGGCGACAGTTGGCAAGTGAGAGCGATTCTAGGGTTTTGGGGAGGAGGGAAAGCACTTCGAACGACGAGAGGGAGCCGTTAAATTTGATCGAGCTGTCTAGGTTTATAGAGGTGGAAGAAGAAGGCGACTTTAGAGACGATTGTATGGCTTTCTTCCATGTTTGATTCGTCTCCGCCATTGATGCGCGACCGAGAGAACTCAAAGATAAGGGGTAAAATGGACAGGGGTAAAATGGGTATAAACAAGAGTCAGAAACTGAAAATTTAATTAAAAATAGGATAATGGCATAATTAAAATAGGTAATGCATTTTAATGATATTTTGACAAATATGGTATTCGTATTGGCATTTTGACAATTGTCAAGTTTTGTAGTGACATTTTGAAAATTTTTCCTAACTAAAATTATATCTATTTCGTATGTCAACAAAACGGTTAACAAAATTAACCTGTTTCGTTTCGCTAATTTCGTATTTCTTTTTTAGTTCTACATATTTGCAATTATTTCAATTTCAGAGCTATTTCAAAAGAAGAAACTTAACGAATCTAATTCCTAGCGATTTCTCCAACCTAGCAACTTCTTCGATATTTGAGTTGAATAGAAAAAAAGAAAAAAGAAAAAGCGATTTCTCCCACGTAATCTCCTCTCTCTTCCTCTCAGAATAGGTGGGAGCTTTGATTTATTTTCTTCTTTTCTTTTTGATTTGTAGATGAATTTAAGGTAAAGATTCTCAAAACAAGTAGTTTTAGATTTATCTTGCAGTTTCTTTGAGGAAATAATCATGAAAATTTTAGGTGCTTCGATTAATTTTTTAAGAGTTACAAATATGAAAGTACATTTTTTTCAAAGTATTAATTTCTTAGATCTCCGAATTTATAAGATTTATAGTCTGTTTGAGATATTTAGATGCACCTCAACTGGATGTTTTTAAAATTCTTTTTATGATGATGATGGATCTAGATCTGTCTAACGTGGTATGCGATCACGAAAGTGTTCTATTTCGTTAATTGTTCCGTTTAAAAAATGGTTAAGCAATCTTTTGCGTTAACTGTTATGTTGAATAAAAAGCAAAAAATATTGTGTTAATCGTTTAGTTTAGAAAAACGATTAAAAAGTTCCCACTTTGAAAGAGAGGGAAATGAGATGCATCTTTCGCATTCTAAAACAAATTATTGAGTCAATGAAAATCTCAGATTATTTTTTTGTGCCAATTTTATAAAAAAATGCAATAAAATGCAGATTTAAATAACGTACGTCAATGAGCATATGCGGTTTAATATATGAATGATATATCTAGAAATATATTTTGGCAAAGTAAAAAAATACGACTCACATATCTTTTTTTTATGAAAAAACAAAATATTTTTTTAATTCAATCAAAAATAAAAATATAATAAGATTGTAATATAATTTTGGGTTGATAAATAATATATATACAATATAATTAATTTTATATGCTAAATATAACGGAAGTTAAAAAAATATACACGATATTGAATATGCGAACACATACTTTTTTTACATGCGGTCTCACAATTTTCAATCGTATGTTATTCAACACTGCTCATAATTTTCAATCGAATTCTATCAAAAAAAAATCAATCGAAGTTATTTAGTCATTTTTAAATCTCCATTTTTCTTGGAAAAAATGCATTAGTCAAATGAGCTCGATAGTTACAGAAGAAAAATAATACATTATTCTAATAGCAGTAAATTGGTGATCATCATTTTGGAGGAGAAAAAATAATACTTTATTCAAATGAGCTCGATAGTCACAGAAGAAAAAAAATATGTTTCTGGTTTTTTTTTTTACTATTTCAAAATAACATGTCAAGAAAGACAAGTAATGGTTTAACTAAACAAAAAATAAGTGCACATGAATATTTACGAACAATCTTGATCGTTTACAAATTTTGTTCGAATTTCGTCTATTACACAATCGACTCTTTTCTTATAAAAAAATTGCAAACTTTGTAAGATTTAGAAAGCAAGAAAAAAAATAAATTTAGTGATATATGAAATTTGGATGAAGGTCCTGGCTGTGAAGCAGTGGCGAATTCATCTTAGGACAAGTTCAGACTTGATTTTTAAAAAAAGAAATTTAATATATTTTTGCGGTGAAAAACGAATTTTTAATGATATTTTAATATATTTTAGTGTATTTATGTTCAAATTTGATCTCACAGTCAGTGTTCGAATTTACTTGTATCATAACTTAAAAGTGAATCTCTCAATTCGGCACCGGCTGAAAGCACGTTGAATCTCATAGAAAAATGGGACAATAACTTTGTACCAGCTCCAATGTCAATTAACAACAATTACAATTATAATAAAATATTTACAATACGCTCCTACTTTGGTTGTAAGGTTGTGACTCGGAGTTAAGTACTCGTTGACGTGACGTATGTCGACATATTTTCTAAAATCAAGTAGCTTTGTTAGGTTCTAGAATACTAAAATTTGTATTTTAACCAATCTTAATATATATATATATATTTAGAATGTTTTGTAGATATTATATTTGATATCAATATCGATTTTATTATGCTTTTTTAGCTTAGTTATCATGCATATTATTTGAGTTATTATGCTTGTTATACTATAACTATTTCAGTACAAAAAATAACATGCATAATAACTCAAATAATGTGCATGATAACTCAATTAAAGGTGCATAATAAAATCGATAACATATATAACTATTTTATTACAAAAAATAAAATACATAATAACTTAAATAATATGCATGATAACTCAACTAAAGATGCATAATAAAATCGATATCAATAATAAATATCAAATATGATATCTACGTATCAGCTCTCTATTTTTTTTTTGAACCAACATTAATTAATGATGCTGGAAAGTGCTTTGCTTAGTAACATCAATTCTTTAGAATATACGAGTTTGCAGGGTTATGTAAGGAATATTTTGACTCGTCTCGGAAATCACCCAATCCAATTATCCAAGTCCACTAATGTTTTTTTTCTCTATCTGTCCGATTGAACATTACCGTGTGGCGATACACTGTTACTAGTCCCAACCAATGACGTATGTATTATGTCTGATTGAGGTAATTATATATAGACCACAAATATAACTCTATTAATTATTGCCACAGAAAAACCAAGAATATGCGATAACGCGTATAAGGCAAAACATGAATAGAAAAATAGAAAAAGAAAGGGAGACGAAAGGAAGAACAGCAGCGGAGCCCAAAAGAAGCAAATCGATAAACGAAAACTATTTTTTTCTCTCTCTCTCTCTTTTTCTTCTCCTTCCTTTTCATTCCCTTCTCTCAAATTTCTCCCCAATTTCTCTTGCGATAGGAAGGTAAAAAAAAATAGTGGAGATGACGTCAGCGACAGTGAAGGTGGAGAAGGCGACGAGCGACCTCTTAATCTCGCCTGATTGGGCACTCAACATGGATATCTGCGATTCTGTCAATTCCGATTATGGGTACTGCTTACTTGACAAAAATCTCGTGAAAAGTTGTTGATTTGAAGTGAAATTGGAATTAATCAGTGATGTGCATGAAGTACCGCTCTATTTAGTCCTTGGGATGAAAATAGGAGAAATAAACAAAGAAAATGGTTGAAAAGCTTGAGTCCTTCAATTGACTTGCTTAGTCTGGTGCACTGTTTTATGTTGTACTTGGTAATCAAAATTGGCTTTATTAAGTAGTATTTTGTTGGGCTTTGGTGAACTTCTGGAGCTAACCTGGACTGAGCTTTAATTGTTTGCTGAATTAGCTGTATTTGTAATTTCTTTCTATGTTATATCAACTTTTTTTTAACATCAGTGAGTATTTGACTTAAACATCTTGTGCTGAAACTTTGTGGTTAATCAGGCAAGCTAAAGATGTGATCAAAGCAATAAAGAAACGACTTCACCACAAGAGTTCGACAGTTCAATTTCTTACTTTGACGGTATGTACATGTGTTCAAATGATCATTATTTGACTTGAATCTCCAATAATCATACTGTTAATCCTGATAAAAACAATGTTCGACTGATTATTAGCTGTTAGAGACATTAATGAAGAACTGTGGAGATTATGTGCACCAACAAGTGCAGGAGCGTGAAATTCTCAACGAGATGGTCAAAATTATCAAGAAAAAGTCTGATATTCCAGTAAGAGATAAAATCTTGGTGCTTATCGAATCATGGCAAGAGGCCTTTGGTGGACCTACAGGGAAGTATCCTCAGTATTATTGGGCCTATTCTGAATTAAAGGTACTAGTGTAAATACTGTTCCTTTTTAATTTAATTAGTTGAGAAATATATCTGACATAAACCCATAAATGGAAATAGCTGGCTTAAGGGCCACCAGAAGGTATCAGTATCTTACCAGCTACTTTTCTCTCCTCTTTAAGATGTAGCAAAACTAACCCTACTCTTCCTCCATGAGCAGAGAAAAATGAAAAAAAGGTGCTTGCTTGAAGAACTAAATAGGTTTAGGTTTATATGCTAACTGGATTTTTAATGAGGTGCATGGGCATGTGTAGTGTTATGCGGACACTTTTGAATAATATATTATTGGTTTTTGTTATTTTGATCTAATTGTAATGTCAAACTTTAGCTAGCGATTTAATAAATGCAATACTAAAAAATATAGGCTTATGGTGTCATTTTTCCGGAGCGTACACATGATGATGCTCCAATAATAACTCCTCCCGCAACACATCCTACTGCAACCAGTCCTCCCTCAACTCAACATATTCCTTCACAATTTCCATTACCAAGCCCTCCTCAAACTCTATATGCTTTGCCCTCAAGTCAACAACCGGGTTATGTGCCACAGCCAAGTTATGGGTCACCCCGTGGTGGTTATGGGATTCCACCACCAGGTGATAGGACCCGGTTAAGTGGTTACGGACCACATCCATTCTATGGAATGCCTGTTAATACTCCCCGCCCGTCTTATGGAATGCCTGTTAGTACTCCCCACCCGTCTTATGGAATGCCTGTTAATGCTTCTCTAAGACTTGACGAGGCAATGGCTTCAGAAATGGCCAATTTAAGGTTCCTCTCTGATACAAATGTTTGAACTTTATTTTTTCCTTTCTTTGTTTAAAATTCACATTGCTAAACTGTGATTTCTCCAGCCTATCGGACCTGGATAGTATGTGCAGTGTGATGGAGTTGCTAAGTGAGATGCTTAAAGCAGTTAATCCTACTGATCGTGAGGTATTAAGCATAATCAATTCAATTCTAGAATAGAATGTTCTATCAGTCTATATTACATTAAGGCGTAGAAACTACATATATAATTCTCTTTTGGCTACTTCTAGGCTGTGAAAGATGAGGTGATCGCTGATCTTGTTAGCCAATGTCGCTTGAATGAAAAGAAGATGATGGCCTTCATAAATTCCACAAGGTTCGTATTGCCATGCTATTATCTTTTATTCTTGTACCTCTCTTAAATTTAGGTTTTCTTTAATTACACTGTTTTTCTCCATTCACCAGTGATGAGAAGCTATTGGAAGAGAGTCTCCAGTTGAATGACAAGTTGCAAAACTTGCTAGCAAAACACGATGCTATAGCGTCAGGGTCTGCTCTGCCTATGCCAACTGAAAAGGAGGACCCACCACCTACTCCTGTCCTGACAGCACCTGTCGCTGTTGCATCTACATCACAAGTTGCAAATGTCGTGGTTAAGGAAGAGGAGGAAGAGGCTGATGATGAGTTTGCTCAGCTTGCTCGCAGGTATGGCCCCTAGTTTTGTACCTTATTTCAGAGCCGTACAGCGTACTAGTCAGGATCAGCACCACTATGTTACTCTGATGGAGTTTTTGTTGGTGGGATGCAAATGATATCCTCATTCGATTTTTTTTTCCTTTTTCTTTTTTTGGTGATTAATTGTGCTTAAGGTCGAGATCAAGACTTGTCTGCAGTTTCAACAGTTCGAAAAAAAAATTGATGTCTATTTTACATTGCTGACTATACCTCTTTTTTAGGCACATCATTGATAGGTTCCATTTAGGTCAGCACTTACCTATAAGTCCTTGTTTGAAGTATCATAGCTGAAAACACATTTTGTTGAGCAAACTTTACATATACTATCAGTTTCTAATTTGCTCTCTTTTTAATACACTATCTTCTTTTTTATTATCTAACAGGAAGCCAAAAATGAAGGAGATAAGCTCAGAATCATCCACCATTTCTCAACCCTCCACAAGTACCATCTCTGAACCATCCACGCCTGCTCTTAGCAATTTATCCCTCCCTGATCCACCCGCCCCTGTGAAAACCGCGAGCAAAGAGGATGACATGATAAACCTTCTTAGCCTTTCCCTTGTCCCTCAATCCTCCTCCCCTACAAATCCAAACCTGATCCCATCTTCCACCTCAAATGAAAACCACCCTCCTAAAACTTACCTGGGAAATAGTTATGCAGTATCTTGGGCCCCACCTCAGCCTCAAGAGATCTTAAATAAAACCTCTTCTCCAATTACCTCCCCAGTAAACCAAGGAAATAGTTATGCAGTATCTTTGGCCCCACCGCAGCCTCAAGAGACCTTGAACAAAACCTCTTCTCCAATGCTCTGGGTACCCCCTCAGGCGCAGCCACAGCCTCAAGAGAGTGCTGTGATGACGTCCTATCCGCCACCACCATGGGAAATTGATACCCCAGCTGATATGGACTCCATTCCTGCACCAACAGCTGCAGTACAGTATCCAGTTAACTCACCATCACATGGTATGAGACCGATGCAGCAGCCTGGTTCGGTTGAATTGAGAACAAGTGTACCAGGAGCCCATCCGAGACCATCTTATGTCTCTTCAAATACGTTCTTTGGGGACCTTGTGGATTTTCGGAATGCTGATGGAACTGTGAGAACAACTGGTTCGCCAAGTTATTCTATGAATACTGGAAGGAAATAAATTTGAAGTCTCTTTTATGGTTTTTGTTTTCTTTTCTTTTAGTTGTTCTTGGTTTTTCTTTGTAAATTATATATATTTTTATTGTTGGTCATGATTGAATTGATGGTTGGTATACGTAACCATTCCTAGACAATGTGTCGTGTAAATAATGATGCAGTTCATGGTCTTGCATTGATTTGATAAATACGGTTCTGCCTGTTGATGAAAGGCACCAGTTTTTTTTAAAAAAAATATTTATGTCAACACAAAAACATCATATGCTATCTCCTATCTGCAAGCTTGAGGTTTTAGTCATTATTTGTGTGGCTCTAGTTCTATGGGCTTTTGATATCTGATTATTCAGTGCTAGGAAAGTGATGCTGGAGAGACAAATTTGCAATTTAAGAAGATTTATCATTAATACACAATGATAAATTGTACATTTTATTAGAAATCAACGCTCTAACTAGTGGGTATCTCGCTTATAGCAGCTTTCTCAGTGCTAACAGCATTCTGGTATTTGTAGAACTTTGCGCATATAAGGTAATACCCAAAGTTTATTACGGTAAGAATAGTAATCAACCAGTACACATTCTCCAACCTGGATCTGTTTAGATCATCGGGAAGCCATGTCGTCACATGCCGAACCACACTTAGGAATGCTGTGCTGAGGTAAAAACCAAGCCCAATGAGCACTGCCATCATGCCAGTGGAGGTGTTCTTTAGTGCCTTTGGGAATTCTTGATAGTATAATCCCACTTGACCGGGGAAGTGTAATGCCTCTGCACCCCCAGCCAGTGCCAGAGGCAGTAGGAGCCACATTGCCGACATTGGCACAATCCAGCCTGGATGGTTCTCTGCTTGATGCCTACTAATAACAGCGGCCCGCCTCCTCTCAACCAATGCTGATGACATCATGCTGACTGCATTGATGAGTTGTCCAAGGCCAATGCGTTGTAAAGGGGTAGGTGTGTGGTGAGTGAGCCAGTGCCAAATTGGGAACAAAATGCGGTCAAGGAAGGTGAGGAAAACAACAAAAGCAACAAATGACGGGACGACCATTGATCCGGCTGGGATGGAGAAATGGGGCCCAACTGAGCGGTCCACTGTCAAGGCTTGTAGCACCGAGAGGTTCAGCTGACATCCTATGGATATGCTGACAAAGACAGAAGAGGTCCATAATGGAAAGATGCGAGCAACAGCCTTGAAGTCTTCGACTTCTCGCACGGTGCATAGGTTCCATGGTTTGGCCTTTGAACCATCTGTGTTGGTGTCACCTTCAGTGATCAGCGCCGCACGGTTGAATATGCTGTTGGTTAAACAAAATAGCTGGTTAGGTAAGTTTGTGTTCCTTGTTTTTCTCTTGTCCTTCATATATACTAATACTGATATATTTGATTATCCTTGATTTCTACCAATTAGAATTGTTAATGAGCATACAAAAAAATGTTCAAATGACAAAATGTATGCAATTCATTAATAAAGGTCTACTCTTTGTTATTAATTAAGAAAGACATATTGTACAATACATGTAAATTAGACATATTGAAGGGGAGCCTTGCGCACCGTACAGATGTTGCCTCGTGACCAGGAGGTCACGAGTTCGAGTCGTGGAAACAAACTCTTGTAGAAATGCAGAAAAAAACTGCATACAATGACCTCAAAGTGGTCCGATCCTTCTCCGGATCCCGCGCAAGCGGGAGTTACGTGGACTGGACCGCACTTTTTTAATAGTGGAACACAGTACCAGGAAAGTTATATACTATGAAAGTACATTAGGAAACAACAAGGTACTTTTTTTATAGTAAATTTCAGGCTGAATATATTTTCAACCATCCTTTTTTAAAAGTTCAATTTTGAAATTTATATTTTTTAATAAAAAAATTCGAAAGTAAGTACTGCTTTTGCATTATCAGAACTCTGCACCTGGCAGAACAGTATTGCCATCATGCATGTACTTTAAACGAAGGTGGTGCTTTACGTTATCAGAACTCTGCACCTGGCAGAGCAATATTGCCACCAAACATGTACTTTTTTTTATGTGCTGTTGGTGTTTGGCTGTGAAAGGGGTCTAACTTGCAATTAATAGTCTAGTAGTGGTCCATTTTTTGTGACCATTGGTGGTTCATTTCTTGGAAACTTTAGTTGTTCAACGCTTAATTAAGGAATAAAGGGTTAATTTGTTAAATTTAATAATAGTGCTAGTTGAATAATAAAGATAGCAGTTTGGCTACCAAACAAGCATAATTGGAAGAAAATACTAGTTTGAATGTGTGAGGAGAGTAACAAATTTGTTTTGCATAATAAAATCAAATAAATTTAATAGTCTTTAATACCTTATTTTATAACTTTTTAGAGATTAAGGGAAAATAATTCAGCTATAGGTATTCAATAACAGTATTTTCTTTCTACTTAAAAATAGTACAAACTATTTAAACAAAGATATAAAATCTGATCTCCAATTGTTGACCACATAGCTGATCAGACTGATCATCACTAGGGAACCATATCCTCTTGTGCATTTTTTTTGCACCAGAGGGGTGTGTTTCAATCTAAATCGTCAGATTAAAATCGAACGCTTCTGATTTAACAATACAAAAATCTTCATGCATTATATCATTAGCGATCAAGTGTTCGATCTTAATCTGAAAGTTTAGATTGAGACACATCCCTCTGATGCAAATAAAAGTGCACCGGAGGATATTTGCTCTCATCACTAGTGATAATATGATGTTCATGACAATAGTGAATTTGAAATATAAGGATCTCATCTTGTTCTCAAAGAAATGATCAGGACAACAGTAGTGACAATACTAATTCAAAAAAAAAAAAAAAAACAGTAGTGACAATAAAAAAATGGTGCCTACTATTCTGTGCGCCCCTTATTTATTATTTTTTTTAAGGTAAGCTTTGCTTACCTAAATTTTCATTGAAAAAACATATTGTTATATACATGGTTTATTGGTTAAGAAAGAAAACGAAATATTGATCTAAATTTAATTTTTTTAATATAAGGAGCTCATACATTCAAGTAGAAAACAAAATTTTTGATCTGAATTGTCGAATTAAATATTAACGGTCAACCTCTTACATCATATCATTCGCGTTCAGCCGTCGAGCTTTAATCTGACGTCCTGGATCAGAAACTCAGCAGAGCATCCCGGGTATTTTGCTCCAATTGAATTTCGGACTCGTGTCTACCACGTGTTAAGTACTAAATTTATTATTTGTCTGCATTGAAATTTACTATAGTATATATTTGGGAATAGATAACTTGCATGAACTTGCTAAGTTTAAGATATTTAAAAGGATGCTATTCAAATAGGATCAGTCTTTTCTGAGCATAAGATTGTCATTGCAAATTGCAAAAGAGATATCAATTATTTTTGGGTCATAAGCGATAATATTATTAATTACTTTCTTTGGTGATAAAAGGCGATTCTATTATGGAGACTTGAAAGACACCCATTATAAAATTTGGTGCTTTTATTTATGAAGGATGATTTCATGCCAAATTCATTTGGTGTCACATTATTTCATGAATTCACCTTCTTTATTTATATTTCAAAACTTGAAAATAATATATCAACTCTAAATTGTTTATTTATTTATTTTTATGAGATGTATGCACATATAATTTGGTTTAAGTAAAAATTGTTAACTTTGTCAAAACGTGATCTAGTATAAAAGAAATAAAATAACATTGGATTCTATTCATTAATCCCTCATGAAAGCGAATAGGATCGCTAGATTGGGTTTGACATTTGGATTTCACAATTTTGTATTATACATGAATTTGTGACACCATATACTTGCAGCATTCTTGTCATGCTTTTATTTATTTATTTATTTATTTATTTATTAATTATTAATTTATTTATTTATTTATTGTTCGTTTGTTTACTTTATTACGAGTGATATAAGAAGCTTTCAATTAATGAGATGTCGTCTCATTTGTCATTGTTTTTAGTACAATAATCAGATGGAAGTACCATCAAGCATTTAAGGAGTATCAATTTAATCCCTTCAATTTATGGGCCATAACAAATAATTATGCTAATGGACATCTATTTTAAACATGAAAACGGTAGTCAAACTAACAAATTAAATTGGAGGTTCTCTTCATTATCTACATGAAATATATATATCAAATTTGACTATATTAAAAACTTAAATGATCATCATAAATTTGCAAACATATATAAATTATTGAAAAACCCAATTATTTAATAAAAGACTAATAACTTTTAAACTAATCCCAATTAGATTACACCTATATATTTAAATAATGAAAAATCATACATTAGTTTAATTTTGAAATAATAACTTTGAAAAAATTAAATAAATAATATAAATAAATATTAGATATTATATGCTCTATTCTGCAAATCTCTTTTCCTTTTGGCAAAAAATTTCGAACAAGATAACACACTATTATGTTTAACACACAGGTAGTTTCATTTAACATCTATATGTTTTGTTTAACATCTACAATTATAATTTTTAAGACAAATTTGCGAAGCACATGAAATTCACCATTACAATATTTCTATACAAGAATTAGACAGTTATTTATTACATGTTAATAACAAGTAATTTATTGTTAAAGAAATTTACAAAATATGCATATGTTAAATGAACTCCATATATAAACAGTGAATAAATAAAATTGAAATCATTTCCATATGAAAAAAGGACGATGCAGATATGTATCAATATGTACTTATCATGCACTGATTGAAGTTAATTAAAGTGGTTAGTGCGCTAACTAAAACAGTCCCCTCTCTAGAACTAGTGTTAATCATACGGGCGGGCACGGACACGAGTTGTCCGGATATGGGTTGCACGGGTGGGACATGACGTGTACGGGCGCGGGTCATGGTTTATTGTTTTTTTAATACAAAAACTCCCAAATAATACAAAATAAATATGTTAATCCGGACGGTTTGGGACAGGTTGGGGCGAGTTAGGACATGTCGTTACAGGATGGTCGGAGCAGGTTGGGATGGGTTACGAGTCACAGATACGGGCATGGGCGAATTAAGGACGCATTGGAAAGGAACAAATTACTACGAGCGAAATTTCGAAGAGCGATCCAGACTCGTATAAAATTCGTCTTTAACAAGAATAGGTGAGGACACATGTTGTTTTAAGCAGAAGTATAACATAACATTTCGCACTAGTGCTTTGCTTGATTGAGATGGAAAGGGGGGGCGGCTCATGCGGTTGGGTTTTGGATGTCGATGTTTATATGCATGCTTGTTATCATGTTGATTATAAAGTAACTGGATAAAAAGATTACAAAGTTCAAAAAGTATATATGCGCATATATATCAATCTAATCAAAGGGAGGCAACAAATATCTTTTTTATCCATTCTGATGCATGATCACGATAGCAATATAACTAAGGACGATCATAATCAGGAAGTACATGCACTTGCCCCCGTTTCAACAAAAGATGTAACTAATAAAGCAACATGCAATATAGAATTATAGACACTATATATTACGTGTTAATTTCATAAATTTCATTCTCAACTATGTTATAAAGAACGTATGGTGTCTAATACGAATGGTTAGTGACACTGATTTCATATTCGCTGTTATTTTGAGGAAATAGCAGAGTCTTGTTATTTCATATCTGATCGTTCATCGTTTAGATCGAACGGTCAGTAGCGGAATAACATGACCTTGTTATTCTCTCAGAATAACAGCTGATATGAACTCTAGTGACACTATGTCACTATCGTATCGCGAATGTTGCGTATTTCTATAAGTAAGATCGAATACATGGTTTGGATGATTAATTGATCGAGTTTGGAAGGATGTGAATTAATGCTTGGTAACAAGGACAAATTATTTAGATGGAGAATTCAAATGGAAATTTCCAGTTCCACAAAATGGAGAACAATGCTTGCTTAATGACGCAGTTAGCGGATCAGTTGAATTATTATTGTATAAATTTGAAATATAATTAGGAAATCTGCATTAATTAGGTGGTTTCATAATTAAAATAATGAAAGAAACATACAATAGTTTAATTTTTAATTTGAATAAAACTTTAAAAAAATTAAATAAATACAATAAAATAAAATAAGAAAATACTCTTTTCCAGCGATACCAAAGAATCAAGTGAACCTTATAAATATATAACCTGCTTGTCTGACAAAAACATACAATATTCATGTCCCTCTCTCAATCCTTCCTACTCTCCTTCAAATTAGATATTCATATGACACAAATTAGATACACATATGACACAAATTAGACACTAAGTGCTAGTTCGTATCTGATGAGAGTTCATTTTTTTTTTCTAAAAAAAATTATACTAAAGAGGATGTGGTAATTACAATTTTTTTTGTAAATGTTAACCAAAAATGCACATTTACAATTATTATTTTAAAGGCACATTCGCAAAGCACATGAAAGTCACGATTACAATATTTGTATACAAGAACTAGAAAGTTTTTAAATTATATGTTAAAAAAATAAATTAGCTTGATTGAGGTGGAAATTAAATTAAAGGGGCGCATGTGGTACTGTACTCAGTCTGTACTATGGTAGTATGGTGTAGAGTCCTACAATAGCAAAAGATGCTATATTGGCAACGTTCAAAAAGTAAGAATATGTTAAAGGTGACGACTAATACCTTTTTAATCGATTCTGATCATGAACAATTAATATTATGAGTGGACAATCATGATCAGGAAGTACACTTGCATGCCCCCATTTCAACAAAAGATCAATCTAATTATAAAGCAACTTGCAATATATATAGACACTATTACGTGGTAATTTCAATTTCGTTGTCGACATCTATATATATATATATATATATATATGAGCATGGCTAAAATAATATGCATAGTACACCCCATTTTGTACTATGCATATAGATATAGGTCATTAAATTGAGATTTAAGTTAACTCAATAAATTCTTCATATGAAAATATCGTAGGAAATCAAATTTCATGATTTTTAGAGCTTTCTAGCTATTTTTTAAATATTTTTTAAAAACAGTCCAGATTTAATACTACAAAAGTGTCATTTCTGGGCTGATTTTAAAATATATTTAAAAAATAGCAAGAAAGCTCTAAAAATCACGAAATTTTATTTCCTACAAGATTTTGATATGAAGAATTTATCGAGCAACTTAAATATCAATTTAATGACCAAATTAAACACAAATGGGCGCATAGTACGTTATGTGGTGTACTATGCATATTATTTTAGCCATGCTCTATATATATATATATATATACACAGAGAGAGATAGACTATGATGCTCTATGGAGCATCAAACTTCTAATGCTCCACATCGTATCTCTAATTTTAAAATTTCAACGACCGATCCGAACCGTTGAACATGATCTACATATTGAAATCTATTTGGAGATTGAATTTAACATTTTTTTTTTGAATTTTTGTGATATTTTTTAGAGAGGTAGAAAAGTTACAACTTTTGTTGGTTCAGAAACCATTTGATTAGCAACTTTTCTACCTCTTTAAAAAAATAGCAAAAAATTTCAAAAAAAATATAAAATTCAATCTCTAAGTAGATTTCAATATGTAGATCATATTCAATGGTTCGGATCGGTCATTGAGATTTTCAAATAGAAAATAATGAATGTGGAGCATAAGGAGTTTGATGCTTTATGGAACACCCTAGCCTATCTCTATAAATATATATATATATATATATATATATATATATATATATATATATATACATATGAGGGGGGATCCATTGGCCTCCATTTTCGTAGCCTCCTCCATCAAAATCAATGAAAATGGTCGATCCGGACCGTTGAAAATATTCTTCATACTAATATAGACTTGGAGATCAAATTTTAGATTTTTTTGATTTTTTTTACTATTTTATCGGACGGGTTGAAAATTGGATTTATCTAACGACTTATAGACATCCAATTTTCAACCTGTCCGATAAAATAGTAAAAAAATTCAAAAAAATCTAAAATTTAGTCTTCAAGTCTATATTAGTATGAGTAATATTTTGAATGGTCCGGATCGGCCATATTCATTGATTTTGGTGGAAAATAAGGCTGGAGGCTACGGAGTGGAGGCCATGGATCCCCCTCTATACATATACATATATATATATATATATATATGTCTATAAATAAAAGTGCAATCAAAATAAGATCGAATACATTCGCACTAATTATCTTTGTGGTTGGGGTGATTGATCCACTTTGGAAGGATGTGCTTGTAACAAGGACACATTATTTAGATCGAGAATTAAAATGGATGTTTCCAGTTCCATAAAATAAAGATCAATGATTAGTTCTGGATGCTTGATTTTGTGATGTAGTTGGCGGATCAGCTGAATTATTGTATGGATTTAAAATTTAATTAGGCCAACTGCATTAGGTGGTTTCGTAACTAATTTTGATTCATTGGTAGGTCTATGATTTTGAGTTGTTGATTTGTGGAATATGTGATATATAGTTGAGAAAAAGTTCGGAAAAAAAGAAAAATAATAAAAGAAGAATTGAAGAAGAGAGCTGTTCTTATCTACTGACATAAAAGTATGGTTTTGATAAAAAATAATAAAAACGGTAACAAAACATACCTGAAGCTTTGGCTTGGAGATGCCATATCATCATTTCCATGAAAATAAGTAGGGCTCATGTGTGACTCCAACTTCACCTTCAATTTTCTCACAGTAGCTACAATCACCCGAGCTAGGCCGGTGAACGGGCTTCCTTCCGGTGCCGGCCTTTGGTAGTATTTCGAACCGAGCAGTAAAAAAACCAAACTTACTGCACTAGCCCCCAAGCTAAGAGCAAAGCCTAAAACCCAGCTAACGTTGGTCTGTATGTAAACAATGGCGGTGGAGCCGGCAATGGCAGCAGCATACATCAATATAAAAAACCAGTTGAAGAATACCTCCTGGTCTTGCACCCGGTGGAACTGGTCCGCACCCATCGTGGCCTGGGTGAACCGGGTTCCTCCGGTGGCGATGGCGAGCAGAGCTACTGCGCTGTATAACACAGTGAGTTGGCCTGTTGAAGCGGCCTGACATGAGTCTGTGCCGGATACATCGCATGGTGTCGGTCGGAGCGATTTGAGTGCCGCAGTCAGGGTGAAGAGTACCAGTGACTGTTGGATCAAACAAATGTAGCTGATTATGGTAATGAATTTAAATTTTGCATTTTTTGGGGTACTTATTCTTGTATTTTAGGAGCTATATATCTAATAAATGGAAATTGATGGCTCCAATCTTCACTTAGTTCATATATATTTAAATATCAAAATACTAACAAAATTAACGGGATTAAAATAAGTAGTGACATATCATTCAAATTTTCTCAAAATTATTTGAAGGATTTTTTTTCTTTGTTATTAAATTTGGTGGTCAACTAACCAAATTTATTTATTATTATTGGTCACCAATTCTACTTGCGGATGCGATCAGAGAGTGCTTGAACTGCCTTTGTTATTATTGGATAAAAGAGTTAAGATATTTTTGTTTTAATATTTATTTATCTAATAGAACATCAATTGGCACATGACTTTTAGTCCGGTAATTAATTATTGATTTTGTTGATACCTATGTCTTATTCAAATATTCAAATATATGATGTTAAATTCTAACTGCTCTTAGGAACCGCTCGTGGGATGTCTCCAAAAAAAAAAAAAAAAAAAAAATCAGAAATTTAGCTTTGTTCAATAATTGGCACTCAATAGTCAATATGTAAGCAAACGAGATCTTCTACCGCGCAGCAAATTTCGGCCTTTAATTTGCATCAAGATTCGTGCAAGCTAAACTTTATAATATCAGACCCCCCTGAATCAAATCTGGGCCGTCCGTAGCTGACAGTGCAGTAAATCTGGGCGGTCCGTCGGTACCGCGCGACAGAGGAATCGCTTCCATATGTAAGGACACTCCAGTAACTTGTATAATTAAAATAATAATAAAGGTACGTACTTGTATATATAAGAAGCTAGTAAGCTACCTTATATGGTATATATACACACTTCGACACTTGTTGATATAGGAATGTTATATATAAATTTTATACTTAATATACACCGCATATTATGTATCTCCATCACGAAAGAGAAAAATCGTTTCTCTAATAATATTTTGAAATAGCAAATGTTTAAACAGTTCAGCATATATCGATATTTTTTCTTTAGCTTAACATATATAACAACTTGTCTAACGTACATAATTATTTTTTAATACAAAATAATTAACATGTATAAGGATGTATTTAACTTGCATAAAAACCTGTCTAGTTGAATGAGGTATCCATTAGCGTATCTATATATCATCTCTCATTTTTTTTTCTTTTAATAGAAACAAATTTTATCCTAATTGGATGTTCACCTCATGCAAGAAAAGCAACTACTCTCCACTATGATCAAACGAATCTGCTTGAACAGGATTATTTCTTTTGCAGTATTTGTTTGCCAGAGCGTGTATGTCAGTATGTGCCTAAACAATATTATTTCCTTTTCTTGTTACTACCTAGTTAGTGCGTGTTTGATTAATGATTTACCCTGTTGTTAAATCAATCTATGGTTTTCAACTTCTTTTTTTTTTATGAAAAATGTAGAATAATTAGCAATGGAAAGGTATTAATTAATACATATCTTCTAATTTTTTTCTCAGGATTAATCATTTTTGTCTGGAGGATCCCCACCTAAGAAAAATTTACAGAACTTACATTAAATTAAGAATAAGAACACAAACATACCAACAATTGGATTGCTGAAGAGACGGCGATGACAGAATAGCATCCGAAGAAAGCGTCAGCAACAATGGCACCGGCAACCGGAGCCAAGCTCAATGAACCGCTTATGATGTTTGATATCTGTGCCGCATCGATGCTCCCGACATTGTATTTTTGTACCAAGTATACCAGGAAGTTGCTCGTCGCCCCGCTCATTGCCAATCCCACTCCGAAGATACTCCCTTTGATCGAGAGAAACAGCAAATAATTTGTTAGAAGACTTAGAAGAACTAGATTTTTGTCGTAGGTGTTGTATGGTAATATTAAACTTAGTTTCAGATCATTCAGTTTGAATGTCTTGGGAGAAACTGGGGAATCATTTTTACTGGTAAAAGTCCTCCTGTTGCTAGTTATGAAGCCATTAGCCATATACACTGTATGTTAGACAGTATATATACTTCTGATTAGTATATGAAGGAAATAATTAAGAAGTGAGAGAGGAGACCTGAAAGGAATGGAAAGGTGATCCAGCCACCTTGCCTGTGAGGGGGCTTCTCTGCTTTCTCTTCATCAACTTTTGCATTTTCTGATGCCAATTTTGTTGCCATTAGAAAGTTTTCTATAAGTTGGGAATGGGAGTTTGAACCTTAATTGAAGAAGAACTGCTGTTTGTTCTAGAGCATTTTCTTATTCTAGTAGGTGGCATAAGCATTTATAGGTGGCTGGGGGGCTCAAATGAGATCTTCTACCGCGCAGTACAAATACAATGCGTGATGTGCAGCAAATTTTAGTTTTTGATTTGCATCGAGATTTGTGCAAGCTAAGTTTTATAATATCAGATTCCTCCTGAATCAAATCTGAATCGTCCGTAACCTACAATACAAAAAATCTGAGACGTTCATCCTCTAATGCGCGGCAGAGAATCTGCTTCTACAGGCTGGGTAGAGAGAACAAGTGAAACATGTGCCTTTAGTGTAATAATCTAAAAGTATATATTAATATATTATATATCACAATATATTTAATAAATTAATTGGGTTTAAGACGGTCAATGATTTAGAACCGGTGAACAAGTGAGCATTTGGCTGCCTAAGTTTTTTCTCTCTTTGATATCTCTTTTAATTCTTAGGACCGGCTTGGAGAGAAAGCCGTCAATATTATTTCAAAAAATATTGAAAACCGAAGCAGATGGTTTTTTTTGTACCATGTCTTTTACAGTCTCATTTTGATTTTTTAGATATCGTCGGTCGATGAATAATAATTATTAAAACAAATGTCATTTCGGCACTGTGAATTCCAGTGCCATCGATATGCACTGGATGCGTTCAGTTGTATTCAGACGAAATAATATTTTAGTTATTATGCATGCTATTTTGATTATTATGCATGTTGTTTTTGTTATTATGCATCTAATAACATGCATAATAACCGAAATAACATGCACAATAACTACAACAATTCGGTTTGTGCATGTTAATTTTGTTATTATGAATGTTATTAGTATTATTATGCATTTGACAGTGTTTATATTCAAATCATTATTATGTACTTTATTCATAATGAGTTGCATGTCAATTATATTAGATAAATGTGTTATTATGCATGTTGTTCATATTATTTTGCATATTAATTAAATGCAAAATAATAAAAAGAATATGCATAATAAATTAATAACAAAAATAACATGCATAACAGCGACAACAATTTTCAAATTGAATAAATCTGGATTCGTTCAGTCCGCATTGATGAGCGTATCGATCTCTGTTTTCAATCGAATGTCCAGTCAATTAGATGCATAATAAAAAACAACATGCATAATAAAAAAACGACATGCAAACTGAACCCAACTGAACTCATTCTGTGCGTATCGATGACGGGATTGATGACCGAATCGATATATCAGCTCCTAAAAAATACTCTAATAATCTAATGATTGACCCTCTAATTCAAGTAAGGGAGTTTTCATAATCACTCCTT
>CAXKVX010002046.1:0-24473 GCA_964058865.1 Eleocharis quinqueflora | reverse complement strand
CAATAACCCAATCCCCTCACCCCATACCTCTACTCCAAAGCCCACCTTCCCAATCACCTAACAGCCCAACCGATTTTCAAATAACCCCGGCTCCCTCCATTCCTCCTACCGATTTGGCAACACAGCAACCAGCACCTAACAATACCCTCTCTTCTCATCCAATGACAACTCGTACCAGAGACAATACACGCCGAATCCGAACCTTTCCAGATCATGTTGCACTCTCCAGCTCTCTTGAGACAGAACCTTCCTCATTCACCGAAGCCAATACCAATCCGAAATGGCGCCAAGCCATGGCTCTTGAAATCGACGCACTAGCTCTCAACAAGACTTGGATCCTCATTCCCCCACCACCAAACCAACAATCGGTAGGCTGCAAATGGGTATACAAAATTAAACGTCGGGCTGACGGTTCGGTCGAACGATACAAAGCAAGGTTGGTTGCCAAGGGTTTTAATCAAATCCACGGCATTGATTATTTCGACACATTTAGTCCGATCATACGACCGACTACAATTCGGCTCATCTTGTCTCTAGCAGTAACATCTCAATGGCCTATCCGACAGCTCGATGTTCAAAATGCATTCCTCAATGGCGAACTTACCGAACAAGTTCTCATGACACAGCCACCAGGATTCATTGATCCAGACAGACCCGATCATGTTTGCCTTTTGACCAAAGCCATCTATGGCCTTAAACAATCTTCTAAAGCATGGTTCAACAAGTTGAGTAGCGTCCCCCTTGCTCTCGACTTCAAATCCTCCACATACGATCCCTCCTTATTCATCTCACACTCTTCCTCTCACACAACCATCATCCTTATATATGTGGACGACATTTTGATTACAGGAAGCAGTTCGACTCACATTGACACATGCATTCAACATCTTCACAGGGCTTTCTCCCTAAAGGGTCTTGGACCGTTACACTATTTCTTGGACATTGAAGTTTCTTCATCACAACATGGCCTTCATCTCTCCCAAACCAAATATCTACAAGACATCCTCAACCGTACCAACATGCACACTGCCAAACCATCCTCAACCCCTATGTCTCCCAACAATACCCTTTCCAATGCAGACAACCCTCCCTTTGATAATCCTCACCTCTATCGTAGCACTGTTGGAGCTCTCCAGTATGCCACTATCACTCGACCAGATCTCTCTTTTGCTGTAAATAAGGTGTCACAATTTATGCACAATCCCACCTTCAATCATTGGACTGCTGTCAAAAGAATCCTGCGTTACATCCGTGGAACTTTACAACATGGCATTACTATACACCCCGCTCCATCTTATGCTCTTCACGCTTATAGTGATGCTGACTGGGCCGGCTCCATCGATGACCGACGATCAACTTCTGGTTTTTGCATATATCTTGGCCGAAACCTCATCTCATGGAGTGCAAAAAAACAACCGACCGTCTCCCGCTCTAGCACTGAAGCTGAATACCGCTCCTTGGCCATCACGTGTGCTGAAATTCTTTGGCTCCAGTTTCTCCTGAAAGAACTTCATGTCTCCTTACATTCTCCTCCTACATTATGGTGTGACAACCTTGACGCTACATTTCTCGCTGCCAATCCGATATTTCACGTCCGGACAAAACACGTTGAAATCGATTATCATTTCATCCGAGAAAGAGTAGTATCCAAAGAACTAAATGTCCAATTCATATGCTCAAAAGATCAACTAGCAGACATCATGACCAAGCCTCTTCCTACATCTCGGTTTCAATACTTGACATCCAAGCTCTCTGTGACTGATGTCACTTCGACTTGACGGGGGCGTAATAGAACATCCAATGGACATCTCCATTTCAATCACTACTGTAGATAGAATAATTTTGGATGCTTCTAGCAGCAAACCGTTTTTGTCTTTTATACAGATATTTTTCTTTCATTCGGTTATTCTCTCTTGACCTCTAGTGTATGCAAACAGCTATATATAGATGTATAACCTTCATATTGAATCAATACAATACAAATAGAAAATACAATACATTCTTCTCCTTTACACCTTTCTTCTTCTTACAATTAGCTCATAAAACCTTTTACAAATACAGTATAGATCGATAATTGATTCAGCGGAGGGAAAATTCACTGCTACACTAATTTCTCTGTAATGTTATCACCTCTTCTCAAAACTCCACAACAGATGAAGCTAAATAAGACCGCCAAAAATCTAATAATTAACAACCAGGTGACACCTCTAGCTTTCAACCAATTGCCCTATACAAGATTGTAAAAAATATTTTCATTTTATCAAACATCATTGGCTGTCAGTGAAGTCAGCATCAATCACATCACCATTGTCAGGTCCCTTTCCACTTGCCGGCCCTGCATCAGCACCAGGAGTGGGTCCGGCACCGGCATCAGCACCGGGACCAGCAGCGCCAGGCTGGTTGTACAGAGACTGCCCAAGCTGCATGACTTCCTGATTCAAAGCAGCCATTGCATCTTTGATGGACTGTGTGTTATCACTTGTGATTGCATTTCTTAGCTCTGTCAGCTTTCCCTCGACCTTCCCCTTCACTTCAGCAGGGACCTTGTCTCCCAGCTCCTTCAGTTGCTTCTCGGTTTGGTACACAACTGATTCAGCCTGGTTCTTGGTGTCAATTGCATCTCTCTTCTCCTTGTCCTCCTTTGCAAACCTCTCTGCTTCTGACACCATTCTCTCAACCTAAACATTTCATTAAATAATCTCTCAGCTATTCACTTTAATTTTCAGCTGAATTCACTAGGAGAGAAACAGATAACTCACAATTCAGCCATAAATAGTAAGTTGTTTTGCTAAAAATAAAAAAAGAAATTGAACTGAAAAGGAACAGTATTAACCAGTTAGATTTTGCAAGGGGTAGTAAGGAATGTTATTGTCATGGTAAGGGCCTAAGGGGTAGTAAGGAATGTTACTGTCATGGCGACGACTATCCTAGCTTATTGCCTTAACTGTCATCATTTTATATTACATTAAAAGACATCATACCTCATCCTTGGGTAAAGTGCTGGCACCAGTAATGGTGATATCCTGCTGCTTCCCAGTGCCCTTGTCAACCGCTCTAACAGAGAGAATACCATTGGCATCAATGTCGAATTTCACCTCGATTTGTGGCACACCACGCGGAGCTGGGGGAATGCCATCAAGTCTGAAGCTACCAAGGGACTTGTTATCTCTGACAAACTCTCTCTCACCCTGCAGGACGTTGATCTCCACACTTGTCTGGCCATCAGCTGCAGTGGAGAAAACTTCTGATTTGGATGTCGGTAGAGTTGTGTTCCTCGGGATAATCTTTGTCATGACACCTCCAAGGGTTTCGAGTCCCAGGGACAGTGGGGTCACATCAAGTAGAACTATGTCACTTACATCACCAGCCAACACTCCAGCCTACAATTTCACAAGTAAACAGAGAGTTAATACCTCTACAAAGACTATAAATTTGATTGTTTTTGCAAGCAAGGCACCCTACATGTATATGAAAGGTTGCAACACTGAAAAGAAGATGCTAACCTGAACTGCTGCCCCAAGAGCAACGACCTCGTCAGGGTTGACTGTAACGTTGGGTTCTTTTCCAGTTATCTTCCTGACTAACTCTTGCACAGCAGGGATACGGGTAGACCCACCAACCAAAATAACCTCATCAATGTCCTTGAACGACAGCTTAGCATCCTTCAATGAGTTCTCAACAGGAGTTTTCAGCCTGTTTATGTAATTCGGAAATATAAGCCACAAAAAAGTACCAAAAAAAGGGGAACAAAAAGACAACTGATTTAAACTAAACAAAAAATCTATTTAAATACCTATCTAGTAGATCTGAGCATAGCTCCTCAAATTTAGCCCTTGTAAGACTTGTCTCAATGTGCTTGGGGCCGTCAGCAGTGGCAGTGATGAAGGGCAAGCTAAAGAGATTCCACAAAAATTTTGAGATCAGGCTTTAGTAACTAAACTTTTCTTTAATAGAAAACAAGGCAACAGAAAAAATGCTAATGCAATAAAAGTACCTTATATTAGTTTGGGTCAGAGATGACAGCTCCATCTTGGCCTTCTCTGCTGTCTCGGTGAGGCGCTGAAGGGCTTGTTTGTCTTTAAGAAGATCAATTCCCTCATTTTTCTTGAAGTCAGCAGCAAGCCAATCCACAATTCTCTGTTCAACATCGATAGAAGGTATGTTTGGTTAGCGAAGATATCAGGTCTAGAGCTCAAACCTTTTATTTCTCCACAGTTTTGCACCTCCACATCTCAAGACAAGCAAGTAAAAATTTCCAACTCAGAAAATGTGCATCTACTGGAAACCATTTCAGAAATTCTTGTTGATCGTGTTCACTAAACCAAGAACAACACAGTTAGTTATTCCAGTTTGTAGATGCACATACACATCTGGAATCTTCAACTATAAAACAAATACATAAACTGATTCACTTTGCTCATGTTTTCAATGATAAACTAATCAGGAAAAAGAATGTAAGCATTATTGGACACTGCATCCACAGAAAACAAACCTTGTCGAAGTCATCACCACCAAGATGAGTGTCACCAGAAGTGGAGAGGACCTCGAACACACCATCACCTACTTCAAGAACTGCATCACATTGTAAACACTAAGCAATGTAAGAGCCTCCTGCTAAATATGGAAACTTCTTATAGATGGTAACTTCTGAAATACTGGATATTTGTTCACTACTTCACTGTACCTGAAACATCAAAAGTGCCACCACCCAAGTCAAATACAAGAATGGTCTCATTGTTCTTTCTTTCGAAACCATAAGCGAGCGATGCAGCAGTTGGTTCATTTATGATACGAAGAACCTCCAAACCAGCAATACGGCCAGCATCTTTAGTTGCTGTCCTTTGAGAATCATTGAAGTAAGCAGGAACTGTAACCACAGCCTTGGTAACCTTGTCGTTCAAGAATTTGGAAGCATCATCTACCAATTTCCTCAATACCTGCAACGAGGTGCACGTTCAGCACTAAAGTTCATCTAACAAAGAGCGAATGCATAAGCGTAACAAGTCAGCTCTACATGAGTTGTTTGAAGTTGAACAAGTACTCAATACCAGAACCAGGATTTTCTAATTCATTCACAGTATTTCAGTTATGACTCACTGGTAAAAGTTAAAAGGTACTAAGGTACATGCATGCCAATTAAGATGCAATGCTATGTCCATTAACAAACCACAAAATGTCAAAATATTCTGCATCCTCCCACATAAAATAAAAATGATTTCCTCTATGTACATCTTGAATCTTTTTTACCATGATATGCGCAACCATTTATCCTCTCCATATATAAAGAAAGGACAATTTCAAATTTTGTAATAACTCGAAAAAACCTACATTCCTAATATTTTATGGGAGTTATATGACAGTTTTTTTGTGTTCCAAGAGCATACATGACATCCTAAGGTTTTAAGCAAGTGTGAGTATATTTATTTTTTAGAGAAGGAATAATTACCTGAGCTGATATCTCCTCAGCAGCAAATTGCTTTCCAATTGCAGGGCAGTCGAGCTTCACATTTCCATTCTCGTCCCTGACCACTCTATATGAAACCTGCTTCGCCTCCTCACCCACCTCTGACATCTTTCTACCAATAAAACGCTTCACAGAGAAAAATGTGTTCTCTGGGTTGACCACTGCTTGTCTCTTTGCAATCTGGCCGACCAACCTATCACCATTTTTTGTATAGGCCACCACAGACGGGGTGGTGCGTGCACCCTCAGCATTGGTTACAATAGTTGGTTTTCCACCTTCCATTGCTGCCACTGCCGAGTTAGTTGTGCCAAGGTCAATACCCACAACCTGTTTAAATAACAGCACTGCGCATCATATTAAGATTCTAAATTGTACGCTCAACTAAATGAAATCACTTCCTCAACACAAGTATTAAAGACTTCTAAAATGTTCCAGCTATACATCATACCAAGTCTTAATTCTGGTGGAGATGGCGTTTGGACATGGTTTTAATCCTAATATGAACAGAACAATATTAATAATCAGGACTGATTGATAAAGAAACAGATTAATCTCTTTACATCTTTCCAGTTATAATTCCCTCACAAAGTGTGCCCATTGTAATCCATAATGAAGGAGGCTCAATTGGAATCAAAATCAGTAATTCTAAATGTCTTGATCCTCCTTAATCAACCGATTGTTAAGTACCTTCTCACAAGCCACTCGAAGAACGCCACGTCGACGAGAAGAAGATGATCTCATGCGGAGCGACGCCGCAGTGAGACCATTAGAGAAGCGGTTTTTACCAAAGAAAGCCGAAGACGAGTTGCTGCTCCACCTAGGAGTAGCAACTGTGAAACCGG
The DNA here is from genome assembly GCA_964058865.1 of Eleocharis quinqueflora. Taxonomy (NCBI): domain Eukaryota; kingdom Viridiplantae; phylum Streptophyta; class Magnoliopsida; order Poales; family Cyperaceae; genus Eleocharis; species Eleocharis quinqueflora. The sequence continues at coordinate 18,167 of CAXKVX010002046.1, read as the reverse complement.
GGAGTTGATTAGCTGAGCACGCCATCTTTAAGAAACCCTCGAACTAAGTTATTACAATATAGAGTGTGTGCGCTACTGTGCTGGAGCTGAAACCGAGGGCTTTCAAGCAAGATGCAATCACATAACCTAGGAAGAATGAGATGAGGTGTAGGTTTTTATCGGCGTGAAGTAGAGAGGTTTATTGGAGAAGAAGAAGGTTCTAGTATGCCTACGAGCCTTCGCTCAATAACAACAGGAAGGTTCTAGTATAGTGCCACGTGTCATGTCTTATGGCACAAAATATCAACCATTGGATTGTAAATAGATCGATTTTAACGGTTGTGATCGCGCTCCGGCTCCACGCGCGATACAGATGTTCATGTGTTGCCTGAATTACCTTCTTGAGTGTTCTGGAATGCGCGCCGATTTTCTCCTCTCTTGTCAGCGAATTTTTTTTTCCTTGAATAAAAAAAGGTTCCATTTTAAAATTCTGTAGGATTTTAGGAATTTTGTCTATTTAATAAATTTCATAGTGACGGAGCTAAAAAAAATTTCATGAGGGTCTAACAGTATAATATCAATATAATATTATATCAAAATTTATTAAATTATAATTATGAAGATTAATAATAGAATAATTTTATTTTTATGAAATTCAAATATAAATTTTCTTCACAAAATTACAAAATTTAACACCAAAAATCTTATACTTATGCATAAAATTAAAAAGAAAATGAGTTACATTGACACACCTTCTTAACACTTAAATCTGCTAATGTTAAGGGCTGATATTCCGATACAGATTGGTTCGGAGTTGTCAATGCCCGCTGATACAGAATATCGATGGTTCATTTTAACCAATAATATTATTCAGATTTCAAAACTTCATTTTACTTAATCTAATTACACTACACCGTCTTTTAACAAAAAAAAAAAGAATAGTGAATTTTGTAACAAAGAATTATAAAAAGTATATAAAAAAACAGTTTACCAAATGTTCATTCTGTTTTAGATATATTTACAAAATTTTGTTTTGTCAGTTGTCACAATTAATCACTCCGTAGCTTTATTGGACGGCCAGTACACTTAACACGTCGAAGATAGATTTCTATATATATTTTTTTAATTCATTGTTCGTATACTTACAACACATACCTACAAATAAATCAGAAAATAAACTTGACAAAAAAAAATCCTGAAAATAGCCCTTACAAATGGACCCCTGTATTTAAAGATGGAAAAAGGTATATATGCAGTTGATACATTGAATTTATCAATACTGATATGAATAATTTTTTTTCATCAATACTGATTGCTGAAATGAATAATTTTCATCTCCCTTAATTTTTCTTATCAGAATAAACAAATACATTATTATTAAAATTATATTAAAATAATATTATTGTGCACTCTTAAAAATATTAAAATACAGAAGTTCTTAATTATTACTCACGAAAAAGTCGTCAAATGTGTGTCCATAGTAGGATTGACATTTTCTTTTAACTAAATAGTCGATGGCTTCAAAATTTCTTGAATGAAGTTTTACATGGTTAAGAATTTTCCTGTAAACAGAGCTTACATTTTCCATTTTGCTATAGTATTAATACTTCTTGTTATTATTATTATTTTGTATAAGTGACAACTTTTCCTTGGAGAAAAGCTTATTAACCTTTAACAAATTTTCTACAGTTATAACACATTAAACAATATCATGCCGCTGTTCAAATTTTGGTGTGAGCTTTCATATAACTAAAAAAACATTTTATTTTAGAATATAAAAAAGAAGCTTTGGTAGACGATGCATTGGAAATCTTGAAAAGCGCATCACATCACATCACAATATCACATGAATACATGATCACAATATAGCAAATCTGTGTTGGCGGGAAACGATTGATCTTCCCGCGAAAATTCAGTTACACGGTTATGTAAAGTTGAGCATTGAATTAAACGAGTCGAACACAGATGCAATGGGTTATGTAAAATTGAGCATTGAATTTCCCAAAAAGGCCCAATAAAACGAGTTCAATCATTCATTCCCAGTTTATCTATAATCTAATACTAGATGAGGCCCAGTATAAGCCAGCCCATTACAATTACAACTTTTGAATTTCCCAAAAAGGCCCAATAAAACGAGTTCAATCATTCATTCCCAATTTATCTATAATCTAGTACTAGATGAGGCCCAGTATAAGCCAGCCCATTACAATTACAACTTTTATTACAATAACAACTGGAACTCGTATCAAGATTCAAGAATCATATCGAGCGAGCGACAAGTGAATGGTTACGGTTTTTAATCCGGTTGGGTTCTGTACCCGGTCCAATTAGTCCCGGTTCGGCGGTTGTTACGGTGTCAGTTCCCCATCTGCGCCGATCAGGTGTGATCAACGTCCGATGCAACATAGGAGAGCAGGCGCGGCGCACGTGCAAGAATTGTAAGTCGCAGTTTGATCCGGCGCTGAACCACCCCTCTGCGTGTAGATTTCACACTGTGTTCCTTTTTTTTTTCCTTTTAAAATCTGAAGAACCTTTTACCAGTGATTGGTAATTGATTTGTAATGTGTGGTGGTGTTAACTGTGAGTGCCAGGGGAAACAAAGAGGAAATTTGAAAGTGTATACGCTAATACGCAGGAGGGACATTGAACATACCGGATTCAGGAAAAGTGTACCAGTACTGGCATTGCTGTGGCTCCGAGTATCCCTTTCGTCCTGGCTGCACTGCTGCTCCACATGCATCCTATCATGGCTAAATTTATTCTCTCCATCAGTTTTTGTGCTTTGCCCATGATTGAATTGCCTGAACCAAATGATTTTATGTGATAAATATAATTTATTGTAACTTGGATGAGATGTGAGTGCGTCAGTGTTTAAATCTAAATCAACCATTTCAACTCTTTATACATACAGATGGCCAATTTAGAAATTTAGAAATTTTGGGAGTTTCCGGAGAAGTTTGGTCACTGCCTATACTGTCAAAACTCAAAATATGAACCCCTTAAAAACAATTTATATATAGGATTCGAGTTTAGTTGGTGGATTTATTATTGGGATAATTTTGTCTGTGCCACTCAAAACTGGAGAAATCTCAGAAATGTCATTCAGAATTGATTTCTTTCATTTTTGCCACTCAAAACCGCTGTTATCTTCTATTTTTGCCACTTTTTTTTCAAAAAGACAAAAATGCCCCCGTCATGGCTACTTTGTGTCCAAGTTCACTCCAGCCACCACCGACCTCGCTACTGATGTCGCTCCGAATGATGTTGTAATTGACTTTGGGATTGATTTTGGAGAAGGAGAAGGCAAACTGGTATCGATACACAAGAGGAAAAAGAAGCAAAGAGGCCATGACAGGGGCATTTTTGTCTTTTTGAAAAAAAAGTGGCAAAAATAAGAGATAACAACGGTTTTGAGTGGCAAAAATGAAAGAAATCAATTCTGAGTGGCATTTCTGAGATTTCTCCAGTTTTGAATGGCACAGACAAAATTATCCCTTTATTATTTGTATATGTCTGACATTTGAAAAATGAGAATGTATCAGGGCATACCTAACTAGACAAAACAACTATGTATAGATTCTCATAAGGTGCACAAGTGCGGGCCACTTCCAAAGCAAGCTACGTCAGATCCTACTTGTACCGGCATAGAAAGCTACTATGGTCGACCAGGGTTGAGTGGCCTGATTAGATTTCCTACCCCAAGCATGCCATGGTGGACCACTTGGTATAAGCCAGCACGCTGCCATGCACAAACCGTACAATGTCAATCATGGAGAGTGGCACCGGTCAATGTTCTTGCCTCGTCATGCAGGTGGTTTTGCAAGGTTCATGCCGTATCGTGATGCAAATGCTTGGCCAAGAGTTCCAGACTTCCAGTTATGGGGTCATGAACCACGGTTTGAGGAGCCAGTGCAAAAAGGGTTGATGTGTCATGGAATAGGAGGCGGTGGGTCTGGTGGCAGAGGCGAGAAGGTGGTAGGGATTGAAGAGGAGCCCGAGATTGATTTGACTTTGAGGTTGTAGTGTTGTATGTAACCTATAGGTTTTCATTTTTACACAGAGATCAAATTGCAATTTGTTTGGTACCATTTCAATTGCAAGGAATTCAGCACTTTTAGTTATACTAAAATTGAAACGTTATAATTTTCTAAATTCGCATTGCTAAGGCGTTTCTGACTGATGCTGGTAATTATGGTAATGGGTACTGGAAATTGAAGATGTGACATTGGTTGATGGCTTGATGCAGTTTGAAGAAGTGATATCATATATGGAAATACTTGATTTAGAATTTTTAGGTTGTAAGATGCTCAGGAAAGTTTTGCTCAAAATAAAAGATGCTATTTCAGCAGTTTCTTCTATGGCAGTGCAGTTTCAGCAGCTTCTTTTCTTGTTATTTCTTGTCGGTACAAGCCTATTTGTACCAATTTGTTAACTTTTGATACACTGGTTCTAATGAGAGACGGGACCTTGACTTTGGGTTTCTATTTTGTTTGGTACCATTTCTATTTTTCTGATAATTTTCTCGGAGAAGACAAATTCTGATAAGGGCATATCAGTCCATAATAATTTCTCAGATTTTAAATTAAAATTATTGTCTAAATATATCAACTTTATGGAGAAATATATAAAAAGATAAATTGATGGGTACATATCTAATTTTTATAATTGGATGGGTAAATATCTAAAATAAATAAAAATGATGGCGATGTAGCACATTTCGCCAAAATAATTTCAAATTTATTGGGATCTTTTAGTCTAAATCAACTTCAGGGAGAGATTTCAAATAAAAAATAAATTGATGGGTAAATATGAATTTTTTTATTTGAATGGGTGAATATCTAAAAAGTGTTAAAATGGTGGGAATGTAGCCAATTTCACCTTTTTTTATATTTCAAATGCGTTAAATATGACCGTATTTTTCCAACAAACTGAAATCAATATGAGGTACGTTTTGCCACAGTTTTCAAACTATGATTTACTTTTCGCAATTTTTTTTTTATCAAACCCCTTCCAAATATAAATTAGTGCATGTATCGACAGGTATAAATGTTCCTAATCTCTAAAAATATAGATATCTTCTACGTCATGCAGTCAGTTTTTTCGAATTGAACAAAATGAGATGAATTATCAAACATTATTCTCCAATATCAGTACAAATTGACAAAAACAAATCCACTTTAAAATTCTGAAAAAAAAACTAACTATGTCCATTTAAGAAAAATGCAGACCGTACATATACAGTTATACATAAGTACATAATCACAACGTAGGTAATATTTTACCATACATATTTTTCAATCATTTCACTTCATTCAATATCAAATGAGAGCTTATACGTAGATACAAATATTGATACCGACTATTGATATTGATGTTATTATGCGCATTTAATTGAGTTATTATGCATATTATTTGAGTTATTATGCATGTTATTTTTTGTACTAAAATAGTTAAATAGTTATGCATGTTATTTTTTGCACTGAAATAGTTATGCATGTCATTTGAGTTATTATGCACATTATTTTGTTAACATGCATAATAATTTTTTCAGTACAAAAATAACATGAAATAACATGCATAATAATTCAAATAATGTGCATAGTAACTCAACTAAATGTGCATAATAACATCAATATCGATAGTCGATATCAATATTTGTATTTACGAAATATTTTCCATATCAAATATTGGAAATACTGATTTTCCTTTTAAAATTTTATGAATTGTGCATAATAAAATTGTTCAACTTTGAAATCCAGAAAGCAAAAATGTAACTTTATGTCAACTTTCAGACATTCAAGGACAAAGATTCTTATCTATTACCAAAAGTATTCGTTCAAAAATAATTTCTACCCTTTTTGGGACAAATCTTCACATGGAAAGATAAAAGAATCCAATATAAGGTTAGAGCAACTAAAATATTAATTAAATAAAATTTCAGCGTACACTACCTCGTAACAATTACTAAACAAAGGCTGCCAACAATGAATAAAAAAACAATTACTAAACAATTAACGGAAGCAACACAATGCCTCTTAACAGGGTGATGTAAGTGTCTGGTTTATTTTCCTTAAATTATAATATAGTAATTATTAATGCCTGTACTTATCTACATAATTCATATAACTATGCCGTAGTTTCATGAGTTCCATATAAATTGTCTAGACCACAAATTTCATATATCATATATATATTGTGCTTATGCTTAAATATAGCCTAAATTCGCGTTGCCTCTTAATGGCTATTTTGGTTTGGTACGGACAGACCAGAGTTGTTTCAATATAAGCTATTAAGCTCCATATTTCTTGTTGGGAGCTGATGCGTAGATACCATATTTGATATCAACTATTGATATCGATTTTATTATGCATCTTTAGTTGAGTTATCATGCACATTATTTGAGTTATTATGCATGTTATTTTTTTGTAATAAAATAGTTATACATGTTGTCGATTTTATTATGCATCTTTAGTTGAGTTATCGTGCACATTATTTGAGTTATCATGCATGTTATTTTCTGTAATGAAATAATTATACATGTTATTTTTTGTACTGAAATAGTTACGGTATAACATGCATAATAACTCAATTAAATGTGTATAATAAAATCAGTATCAATAGTCGATATCAAATGTGGTATCTACGAAACATTATTCTTTCTTCTTGTTAATCTTGTTAGCTATAGTTGATGGTTGAAAATTGTCAGGAAATGATTAGCCATCTGAGAGTACATGAACTCAGTACTGTTGAATTAATGTTGAGTGCTAACAACCCCTGACATTAGTTCTGATTTGTTGTGCTGTAGTAGTACTGTGCATGTTGAGATTTCAACTAACGTGCATGCCATGTAATGTAATTAATGATTTGATGAATTATTATTAAATTTGGTCCCCAACACTATTCTGACAACCCCACGGAAACATCCATGCATGATCCAATTTTGGTTTCTGTTAACAGATGCAATTGGATTATATGGTCTTAATTTGTTTCACTATGATTATCCCTTATTTTTAAAGCCAAACTAAAATAGAGCATTAAAATTATAGGATAATACGGTGTCCAACACATAGATGGTAGTGATTTTTCGCAACGGGAAAGGAGATTTTGACAAATTGGGTGTCTGACTCTGCTTGTAATATAAAAGAGCTTGTAAAAAAGTATAAAATAATATTTATGTTCACAATTTATTAAGTAGAAATGGATAGGAATATGGATATTAATTAGACATATGTTTAAATTAAAACTAGATTCATCTTAATAGATACGAATACAAAACGAATACTTTTTGTAATATAAGAGATACTCGAAACTTCTAGTATTTATTACTAAATGTTTCTCAACGAGTCTCACTTTTGTTGTTAAAAGAGGCTTGAACCTATAATTTCTTAAAAGTCATCCTAGTTAGCCAGTAGACTACTAAATCGTTTGCACAAAACAAATTAATACTCATCAAATATGGGTTTGAGTCTGGTGGGTATAGCCTACTCGTAATTTACTTTAAAATTAGATGCGCATGTCAGTACTTTTATAATTGCAAAGGCATTCAAACAGAAGTCTCTGAAATAATTGTGTTGCCGATATTAAGGGTAATTTTAAGAGCTACAAATTAAACTTTCTTTTCATTTTATAACCTCTTTTTGAAACTAGTTAATGATTGTGAACCACATTAATTAAAATAGTTTCTCGAAAGGAATGAGGACTTGTACTAACCCTTTTAAAATGTTGAGTGACACACTCAATCTCCATACCAATTAAATGTTGATGTGTTCTCTGATGGCAAAATACCAACCAATTCTCTGCTTACCTCAAATTTAGCATATTCTATGAATGATTAATTGAAAAGTTCTTTCTTAAGCAAGCAAGTAACACTACTACAAAAAAAGCTTTAATTCCGCTCATTTATCGCCGGTTGGTTCAACAAACCGACAGTAATGTCATTATCACCGGTTTATAACAACAAATCGGTGATAAAGTTGATATTTATTACTGGTTGTTTTATAAAAATCGGCATTAAAGACTTTACTACCAGTTGGTACTTAATATATCAAGTCTGAAATAATAATATATCAAGTCTGAAATAATTAATTAATGATAGGATACCTGCGGTTTGTTGGTAAAATGTAATTAATGACAGTAATATGCATCGTTCTCTATTTGAATATTTGATAGCTATATCTAATTTCTTTGTATTTAAGCAAATGATAATTAATACCTAACCCCTGAAATGTCAGTATGCTTCATTGTTAAATATCAATCTAAAAAATAAAACAGTAAACTACTATTTTTAATTTTATACCAGTCTAGATTTAATTAATACAAAAAATGTTTTTACCAACTTAATTAATACAAAGTAACCACAATATTTTTTTGTACTGAAAAAGAGAAGTATTCAAATACTTATATAAGAATATAGGAAGATTGTAGCTACTATATAAAATATATTAATATATCTTTATTCTGACGAAAAACTAGCAAGGCTTATATACTTTTGTTTTCTTCTTTATTTCTTTGTTATGGAATTTGCAGTTTGTGCTTGAATATTGATTATTGGACTCAGATCACACTTTGTGATCTTATGTAAAAAAATTGGAGGTTTTTGTCTTCACTAAAAAAAAGAAATATAATTAATTTTTTTTTAGTAAAAGATGGAGGTCAAGCCACTCAAATTTTATATATAAGACGATTACATAAATGTGATCTTTTGAATTACAAGGAAAAATGTGAGAAGAATACACGAAACAAAAAAACACGAAACAAAAGAATTAAGAAGAGATACAAACAACAACACAACATTAAACCTAACATATGAGAAGATGATGCTTCTCCATCATCACCGGGCTCCCAAGACTTGTCGCGGCATGCAATCACTCAACTATCATGGATACACCTCATGATTCTTCGTACATCAAAGTTGACTTTGTAGCACCATTCATCTTCAAAGATGAGGGTCAAGCTTTTAAATTTACTATGCATCACAAAATCAACTACAATATACATGCATTTAGTTGTATATCCTCATGTGGGTGAGTATCGACACACCTCGGATCTTCGGCTCTTGTCACCGAAGCATCCCATCTGTTTGTGCTTGTAGAGGCTCGCACCACTTATGGCCATGTTGAATCTTTGAGGAGCCGCTGGTAAACCTCTGAAGGTTGTCGTCGCACGCTATCACTTTATTGGCTGCTGCAGGTCGCAGATCTCCTTCGGTTAGAGTTTCTATTCTCTCCTCACAGTCGCCTCCACCCCAAATTGGAGCTTGGTACCGCTGTCATTGCTCACCGTTGAGGAGAAAAATTGTGGGGTGAAGCTGACAGGAAGGGGGAAGGGAAGGGAAATAGGGATGGAGGAAGAGGCCGAGTTGAAACAAGAGGTGGCTACTATGAGAAACCTGCGGTGTGGTTTCTCTCCTCCTTTCCTTCACGGCATAAAGCTTTGAGAGTAGAACGAGGCCGAGTCGGAGTGAGAGGCGGCTACTAGGAGAACCCGTCGAGTGATTCCCTCCTCCCTCTCTTTTTCGGCAACGATCCTCTCTCGACATTGATGGTGGCAGAAAAAAGACGAAGAGGAGGAGAAGAGAAGGGCGGAACGAGAGAGGGTACGTAGAGGAGGAGGCGGAGGAGGCCAGCGCGTGACATCCCCGCCTAGATTTTTCTCCTTTAATTTTTCTCTTTTCTTAAGACCAGCTGAGGAAGACGAGTAAAAATAATTAATTATAAATATTAACACGGTAGATAATTTATAATTAAAGACGCATACTTCCAAATTGACGGCTTATAAAGTAAAGTCTTAATATATGTACTTTCAGCCCTTTAATTATCTTTAAATTATTAATATTTGTTGCAAGAATTGTCTATAATGAACATATACAATATATGTTTCGTGATTTACTTGTTCTTCTTATATTTGTTTGCAACATCTAGAAAAATTCATTGTGGAATAACGCGATATTTCGTGAGAAATGATATGTCAAACTGAGAAGAGAGAGACAAAATAACGTACATATATATTATTTATGTTATTTCACAAGGAGACTGGTATAGTTGAATAGCTCCAATTGTTTCTTTTTTTATGAACTTGACATCAGTTGTCAAGTGTAGTACAAAACATAAAATACATCCATAGTAATAAGGATCTCTAGTAGCTATTTAAGCACTCACGTACCTTCAAGCACTAACAAACTAAGCACCTAAAAACAAGTACTAGAAATTTATCTAAATCCCCAACTAACAGCACAATCAAATGAACACGGCAAAAGAAATAAACATAATTACCTAATTTGTAGCCATCGTCGCGGTCCACAGCCACTTCCTTCGAAATCCCGTAGTTTAAGCTAGATCTAGGTTTCGGCAAAGAAGTGGAAATAGGGGGGGGGGGGGGGGGGTTGGTCGGTTGTAGGTGACGGTGACGACAAGGCAACAACAAGGCAAGACAGTGGCAACGACAACGGTAAGGCAACGACAGCGACAAGGCAAGGCAGCGATGGCAAGGCAATGGTGACGACAACAAGACTATGCACCGACGACAAAAAGATTTGTTAGGTGCTTGATATTCGACGATGCTCGTTCACAGCGGCACAACAAAAGCAAGGAGAGAAAAAGGAGAAGAAAGACAAATAGAAATAGAGGGAGTGGCGGGAGAGGCCGACGACGGTGACCGGCGGCCTCCCCTGCTTATGGTTTCACATTTTTTTCTCGCTTGAGTCGCTCTAAAATAGCAGAATCTTTGATTTGCCAAATATGTACACCTTAGGTTCAGAAATGGATGGACGTGCAAATCGTGAGAAATTCGATGAGGTTGATTTGTCGCAATTTGATTGCGAACTGCTCCAAGCTTGAAGCAAGATTGAAAATATTGGTGCATGATTTTCTCTGACAACAAGCTAATTAGTGCGATCCTCGCGAGAAAAAGAACCAATGTAAAGATATCTCCATTTTGAAAATTCCGTGAAAAGATATAGTTTTCATTTTAAAATGTGTAGTGGTTGTTTCGTATAAACGCAGGGACAGTGATATTTGGAAGCGGATTCTCTGCAGCACAACAGTAACGAACGTCTAAGATTCTGTGCGCTGTAGACTATGGACGGCTCAAATTTGATTCAGGATGTCTGATATTATAAAGTTTAGTTTGCACAAATCTCGATGCAAATCAACGACTGAAATTTACCGCGCAGCATGCACAGTATTTGTGCTGCGCGGTAGAATATCTCGTTTGGTGATATTTCTTTCAGGTGTCTTACGTTGTGTAACTTCTTTTCACCGGAATTTTTAATAATAAACAAAATAAAATGGAAAAACATTAAAATAGGAAATTTTTTTTTTTTTACGAAAATAGGCAAACCGGATTCTAAGAATCCGGTTTAGAACCGGAAACTAAGAATCCGGTTTAGAACCGGAAACTAAGAATCCGGTTTAGAACCGGAAACTAAGAATCCGGTTGGCTTATGTGGCATTTTGGACACCCGTGAGCACCAAACCGGGGACTTAGAATCCGGTTCTAAACCGGAAACTAAGAATCCGGTTATGTGCATTTTTTGACCCGTTGACCCGTTGGCATATGCACTATTTGACCCGCGCCCCTCTCTCTTTCCTCTCTTCCTCACCATTTTTCTTCTTCATTTCTCTTCTTCTTCTCAAGAAATTTAAGATTTTGTGAATAAATTAAGATTTGTGCAAGATTTTTCTATACTAACGCGAAGTAATTGGTACGTATTTTTACTAACTTTTATTAAGTACTTAATTAATATAATTTTTGTAACTTTTGTAGTAGGTGTAAAGAAATAAGTTAGTTCTTGATTAATTTAGTTTTTTGTTATTTAGTTAATGTTTTGCAAAATAGTTTATTATGTTTGTTTACATGCAAAAAATTAAATAATTAGCTTATTTAGGTATTTAGTTTTTATCAAAAAATGCAAAAAACAATTATTGTAAAATAATTAGCTTACATGCATTGATAAAATTAAAGAAATTTGCTTGTGCATGCAAAATAAATTATTATAAAATAGATAACTTAAGTTGCATGCATTGATAAAATGTAAGAAATTTGTGTATTGTTAATTTTTAAAGAAATTAAACAAATTTTCTTGTGCATGCAAAAGAAATTATTATAAAATAGATAACTTAATTTGCATGCATGCATAAATTGTTAATATTAAATTTGCATGCAGTGTTATTACCATGGTTAGGCCTCGAAGAAGTACTTCTTGCTGTAGTACCTCATAGGTTCCTTCTGATGAGGTCCCGGCTGATCAACGACCATATACTAACTTGCTGCAAATGCCTCTCGTTCAGCACAAAGTTTCAACGCTTACAAAAAAGGTATTTTTTTTACAAACTAAAGATTACTTTCAAAATATAAAATACTTGTTAATAATGATTTAGTAACGTATAAACTTATGAAATATTGCAGGAAAAGGAAGATCTGAAATGTATATCTCATTTGGTTAAGATACCATTTGATGATAGATGCGTTCCTGCATTAAAAAGACTAGGATTGTATCACATCTCGAAGGTCGGTCACGTGAGACGAGATAAGGCGTTGATCACGGCTCTTGTAGAACGGTGGAGGCCGGAGACCAACACATTTCATATGCCTGTAGGTGAGATGACTGTTACGTTGCAGGATGTGAATTGTATTTGGGGATTACCCATAGATGGTATGCCCGTCACCGGTGTTTCTGACACGGATTGGACTGAGACGGTACGGGAGTGTCTAGGGAGGGACCCGAGAGATGATGCATGGAAGAGTAGGGTCCAAACCAAAAGGGGTCAGCAAATGCGGGTCGCTTCGGGATATAATATAAGATTGAAGTGGCTGCGAAGTGTATGTGGTGAGATGCCGGATAATCCCACTTCTAAGCAGGTAGATCACTATACTCGAGCTTACGTTATGGACCTGTTCACTTCAGTAATGTTTCTTAACTCGAGTGACGATTGCGTACCGGCCATGTATCTGCAGTTTTTACGGGATTTGGATAATCCGATTAGTTATAACTGGGGCGGTGCCGTTTTGGCATATTTGTATCGTGCATTATCAAATGCATGTAGAGTGAATACTCGTACTATTGCTGCTCCACTAGATTTACTGCAGATTTGGTCTTGGGATCGATTTCGTGCTAGTCGACCTTCGAAGGACCGAGTTACCAAGTTTGTTGGATGGGGTATTCCCGATCGGGACTCGTGTGTGCCTTATGGTAGGAAGTGGACGGGACGAAAATTGTGGGGTGAGAATCCTCATAATAGTGGCATGGGACACCCTCGTGACGATTTAGATAAGATGCGCGATACTGGGGTTGATGTTGTTTGGGAGCCTTATACCACTGATATTTTGTCCCTTTTACCATCGATCATGGATCGCGATCGCGACCTCTGGATGGTTAGGGTACCTATGATTCACTTTTGGATAATGTCATTTCACTATCCCGATCGAGTTATGAGGCAGTTTGGATATCGCCAGCCTGTTCCTCCGGTGGCCCCGTTATCTTGGGTAGAGACCTTGCATTTAGAGAGTGTTGAGCCCACTGCTACGCCGAGGGATTATCACTGGGGTATTCATTGGCAAAATTATTACAATAATTGGGACCAGTGGCGTGCATGTCGTGTTCCCGTAGATGGCCCGCATGATGAGCGTTGGTATGCCAGAGAGTATATGCAGTGGTACGATGACAATGGCATGAGGACGATAAAGCTGGAGATCTTGTTTGGCAGTGACGTGACACAACCACGCCCTCCTCCTGAGCCGGCTCCTACGCAGACATATGTCACTGATAGTGATGTGTATACTCGAGTGGTCAGTTATATTTTCTATTTTTTTAGCAACACTTATTATTTGTACTCATTATCTGATAGTGAAGATTGATTATTGTTATTTTGCAGGGTATGCGAGCATTTAAAGATGCTGTGGCTATAGTCCGAAATGTGTTCACCCGAGGTTTGAAGAAATTTGGCAAAAAAATGTTGATATCGTGTCGAGGGCACATGGATGATGTCGGCCAAGGTCCTCGATTCCAGAAGTTATTGAGAGAAGCCCATTTACCAGAGGTCGTCGAGGACATCCCGACGGATGATGAGCCCGAGCAGCCCGAGGAGTTTCCTGTTCAAGCTACAGATGCGAGGTGGAGCGATTATTATCGGGGAGACATCGGCTATGAGGAGTTCATTGCCACTCAGACTGCCCCGGTAAAAATATACACTTAATAAGTATTGTGAAATATTTATTCCGAACATATTAACATATGTATTTCGAAGCAGGTGTATGAGACACAAGAAACGACTAGACCGTACCCATGATATACAGACCGCTCATACGAGACAGGCCAGTCTTCGCAGGTTCATGATTATATATATGTAAATCTTTGACTATGATTCACTATTTTTTTTGTTTCTGATTCATATGTGTTATTCTAAGCAGGGGGTCGCGGGCCACGACTTCGTAGAAAATTTATTTGACTACTCCCATTACACGGGAGGTGAAGATGCATTCTTTGTGCACTTGTGCACACCCCTGCTCCTCCGGTATCACAGGATAATGAACCATGCACATGTTCTGGCGGCATGCGCGATCCAAGCTGTATTGCACATCGCAGGGGGCATAGAAACATCGAAGGTCGACCATTTCAGAGGTTTAGCCCGTCGGATTTTTAGTATAGCATGTTGTAGGCTTCTATGTTGTAGGACTTTGTGTTAGAGACATTATGTTAGAGAAATTTTTACATACATTCTTGTGTCTCAAATATTATATTCTTATGTTCATGCGTCATGCATTCAAGCGTCAAGCGTCATGCATTCAATCGTTCAAGCGTTCAAGAGTTCATGCGTTAAAGCGTTCAAGCATCATGCAATCAAGCGTTCAAGCGTCATGCAATCGAGCATCATGCAATCAAGCGTCATGCAATCAAGCATCATGCATTCAAGCGTTCAAGCGTTCAAGCGTTCAATCGTCATGCATAGATTGCATCATGCGTTCAAGCGTCAAGCGTCATGCATTCAATCGTTCAAGCGTTCAAGAGTTCATGCATTAAAGCGTTAAAGCGTTCAAGCAATCAAGCGTTCAAGCATCATGCAATCAAGCGTTCAAGCGTCATGCAATCGAGCATCATGCAATCGAGCGTCATGCAATCGAGCGTCATGCAATCGAGCGTCATGCAATCGAGCGTCATGCAATCAAGCGTCATGCAATCAAGCATCATGCATTCAAGCGTCATGCAATCAAGCGTTCAAGCGTTCAAGCGTTCAAGCGTCATGCAATCGAGCATCATGCAATCAAGCAATCAAGCATCATGCAATCAAGCGTTCAAGCGTCATGCAATCGAGCATCATGCAATCAAGCGTCATGCAGTCAAGCATCATGCATTCAAGCGTCATGCAATCAAGGGTTCAAGCGATCAAGCGTCATGCAATCGAGCATCATGCAATCAAGCGTCATGCATTCAAGCGTTCAAGCGTTCAAGCGTTCAATCGTCATGCATAGATTTGATCAAGCGTTCAAGCGTCAAGCGTCATGCGTTGAAGCGTCATGCGTACAAGAGTTCATGCGTTGAAGCGTTAAAGCGTTAAAGCGTTCAAGCGTTCAAGCATCATGCAATCAAGCGTTCAAGCGTCAAGCGTCATGCAATCGAGCATCATGCAATCCAGCGTCATGCAATCAAGCATCATGCATTCAAGCGTTCAAGTGTTCTAGCGTTCAATCGTCATGCATAGATTTGATCAAGCGTTCAAGCGTCAAGCGTCATGCGTTCAAGAGTTCATGCAATCAAGCATCAAGCGTTCAAGCGTTCAAGCGTTCAATCGTTCAAGCGTTCAAGCATGAAGCGTTCAAGAGTTTAAGAGTTCAATCGTCATGCGTTCAAGCGTTCAAGCGTTAAAGCATGAAGCGTTAAAGCGTTTAAGAGTTCAATCGTCATGCGTTCAAGCGTTCGAGCGTTCAAGCATTCAAGCATGAAGCGTTCAAGCGTTCGAGCATTCAAGCTTTCGAGCGTTCATGCATCATGCGTTGAAGCGTTCAAGCGTTCAAGCGTTCAAGCGTTCAAGCGTTCGAGCGTTCAAGAGTTCAAGAGTTCAAGAGTTCATGCGTTAAAGCGTTAAAGCGTTAAAGCGTTCAAGAGTTTAAGAGTTCAATCGTCATGCGTTCAAGCATTCAAGCGTTCAAGCAGGAAGCGTTCAAGAGTTTAAGAGTTCAATCGTCATGCGTTCAAGCGTTCAAGCATGAAGCGTTAAAGCGTTTAAGAGTTCAATCGTCATGCGTTCAAGCGTCAAGCGTCATGCGTTGAAGCGTCATGCGTTGAAGAGTTCATGCGTTAAAGCGTTCAATCGTCATGCATAGATTTGATCAAGCGTTCAAGCGTCAAGCGTCATGCGTTGAAGCGTCATGCGTACAAGAGTTCATGCGTTGAAGCGTTGAAGCGTTAAAGCGTTAAAGCGTTAAAGCGTTCAAGCGTTCAAGCGTTCAAGCATCATGCAATCAAGCGTTCAAGCGTCAAGCGTCATGCAATCGAGCATCATGCAATCCAGCGTCATGCAATCAAGCATCATGCATTCAAGCGTTCAAGTGTTCAAGCGTTCAATCGTCATGCATAGATTTGATCAAGCGTTCAAGCGTCAAGCGTCATGCGTTCAAGAGTTCATGCAATCAAGCATCAAGCGTTCAAGCGTTCAAGCGTTCAATCGTTCAAGCGTTCAAGCATGAAGCGTTCAAGAGTTTAAGAGTTCAATCGTCATGCGTTCAAGCGTTCAAGCGTTAAAGCATGAAGCGTTAAAGCGTTTAAGAGTTCAATCGTCATGCGTTCAAGCGTTCGAGCGTTCAAGCATTCAAGCATGAAGCGTTCAAGCGTTCGAGCATTCAAGCGTTCGAGCGTTCATGCGTCATGCGTTGAAGCGTTCAAGCGTTCGAGCGTTCAAGAGTTCAAGAGTTCAAGAGTTCATGCGTTAAAGCGTTAAAGCGTTAAAGCGTTCAAGAGTTTAAGAGTTCAATCGTCATGCGTTCAAGCATTCAAGCGTTCAAGCAGGAAGCGTTCAAGAGTTTAAGAGTTCAATCGTCATGCGTTCAAGCGTTCAAGCATGAAGCGTTAAAGCGTTTAAGAGTTCAATCGTCATGCGTTCAAGCGTCAAGCGTCATGCGTTGAAGCGTCATGCGTTGAAGAGTTCATGCGTTAAAGCATCAAGCGTACGATGGATCAGCGCTTGGAAATTTTGCTTTAACTAAATGACGAACATTCTTAATTGTCATCACTGTATCCTCGTTCATCTCCTTCTTGATTGCACCGGCAATTATTTTAGTGGTTAGTTGTGCATGATCCACTCGTGTGATCGACTGGATACAAGTGTGCGGGTACGGATTAGTTCTTATAGTCCAAGAATTAGCGCCTTTGGTGCACACCGCATACAACCTCCAAAAACATCTAATATCTTTACACTTCATCACCAACTTCGACCTATTACTACTTTCTGTGGTGATCTCTATATTCCCTTTAATATGGTAATCACTAATGACCCATTGTAAGTGATCTTTCGAATTGAATAAACGATTTACAGCTAGAGGATCGTCGGACGAAGTTTGTGCTTCCGTGCAAAATTCATTGAAACCAGAAATATCACTAAGCTCCCGAACCGGGTGATGCTTCTCTGATCGTCCTTGCACGATCAATCGACAATCCGAACGATCGTTAGGATCATAATCCGGATCATCTTCGTCGGAAGTGTAATCATAATCTTCTCCAGTTTCCCATTCTCCCTCGTCGGGTACTATATTATTATCGTCGTCATCTTCAATGTCTTCGGGAATATCAGATATGGGCTCATTAAGATCAATGTGTTGTGAATGCCTTTCTGGAGGGCTATGAGAAGTCTGGTGAGGGCTATCAGGAATTATATTATGATAAAAACTAATTTGATCGGTATTCTGGGAAATCACGACCCGAGGATCCTCAACTGGGTTACTAGTTTCAGGTAAATTGCTAATAAAATTACCAGCATTCTCATTTGGTACGACCTCAACAAATAATTCAATAAATCTCCAATTCATTTCCCCTCGTGCCATTTCAAATATCATTCGCCACTCTACCTCTTCACGTATGGGAATTAGACAAAAATAATATGCACTGCTACCTGCTGTGTTGTACCGAGCGCAAATATTAAGTGAATGTTGACTTTCAAATATTCCCAACTTCTGGTATATAATGTTTTGGACATCTCCGT